>CM033642.1:54496732-54534544 GCA_019512145.1 Engystomops pustulosus
CCTTGTGTGTGCGTATAGCAGGCCTGTGTGTGTTTCTGTGTATAGCAATGTCCGTTGTGTTCCTTGTGTGTGCGTATATCAGGCCTGTGTGTGTGTTTCTGTGTATAGCAGTGCCCAGTGTGTTCCTTGTGTGTGCGTATAGCAGGCCTGTGTGTGTGCTTCTGTGTACAGCAGTGCCCAGTGTGTTCCTTGTGTGTGTGTATAGCAGGCCTGTGTGTGTGTTTCTGTGTATAGGAGTGCCCAATGTGTTCCTTTGTGTGTACAGTAGAGCTGTGTGTGTTTCTGTGTATACTAGCTCCCAGTGTGTTCCTTGTGTGTGAATTGCAGTGCTGTATGTGTGTTTCTGTGTATACCAGTGCCCAGTTTGTTCCTTATGTGAGTGTGTATAGCAGGGCTGAGTGTGTTTGTGTGTGCATAGCAGAGCCCAGTATATATAGCAGCGCTCACTCTCAGTAAGGTGTCATTTTTTTGCAGTTTGCAGGACGAGCTGAAACTTACATTCATGCTATTCTGGGAAAAAGATAACTTTATAATTTTCTTTAGAATTTTATGAGTGAGAAAATGCAGTGATTCAGACATTTGGGTGTTTTTTTCTTTTTCATGGTTCACCATATGCAATAATTATTTTCAGTAGTTTGATAGATGGGGCATTGTTGTAAATTGAGTTACTTAATATGTTTATTATTTAGTTTGTTTACTTGTTCTATGCTTTCTAGGGAAAGGGGTAATTAGAATTTCCATACCTTCTTATACTGTTTGCCTTTTTTCAGCTTTCTAAGAAGGCTGATTGATGAAACATATACTTTAATACAATTGTATTACCTAAATGTACTAAAATTTCACTTTAACAGGTCTTCCCTTTACAGCATGCAGTGAATGCTAACAAGATGATGGCAACAATGCAATGCCACTCACCTGCACTCATGTCTGACTGAGGTACTTAACCCCTTAACGACTTGGCCTTTTTTAGTTTTTTCACTTCCATTTTTCACTCACCACATTCAAAAATCTATAACTTTTTTATTTTTCCACATAAAGAGCTCTTTGATGGCTTATTTTCTGCATAACAAATTGCACTTCATAGTGACGGTATTTAATATTCCCCGCCGTGTACTGGAAAGCAGGAAAAAACTTCCAAATGCAGTGAAAATGGTGAAAAAACACATTTGCTGTGTTTTCTTGTGGGCTTGGATTTTACAGATTTCCCTGTGCGCCCCAAATGACAGGTCTACTTTATTCTTTGGGTCGGTACAATTACGGGGATATCAAATTTGTGTAGGTTTTATAATGTTTTCATACATTTACAAAAATTAAAACCTCCTGTACAAAATTTTTGATTTTGTAATTTTCTGGCACCAATAACTTTTTCAAACTTTAGTGTACAGAGCTGTGAGTGGTATCATTTTTTGCAACTTTAGATGTCGTTTTCATAGCTATAATTATTAGGACTGTCTGACCTTTTGATCACTTTTTATTAATTTTTTTATATTTTTCAAAATGGCATTCTCGACTTTGGGTGCTATTTACGTTATGGGGTTAAACGCAGTGAAAAACCGTTATTATATTTTGATAGATTGGGCATTTTTGGATGCGGCAATACCTAATGTGTTTGATGCACCACAAAAAAGATGGTAAACTCTGTCAGACCTGAGCGGGGAAGCAACACATGCATGATACCGGGCACACAATCTTGGTGAATCGCTGCACGGTGCATTATAGTCGGACAATTCACTTTCTGTGAACTCAGGTGACCTTTTAAGTAAATGTGCCTCCATATGTCTTGTCCTTCAAACATTATTATAGTTTGGGCTTTTTACAATGACACTTTACATTTAGTAGCTACAGTGAAATCACTGCAGTGACAAATTTTTTGCACAACTCATATAGGACCAAAGTCGTAAGAACAATTATTCTTACAATTGTCACCTAAAAAGAAACATTGAGGTCACATTCAATGTGATCTAGTGATAATACATTGATCCATGTGATATATGACCATATTTTCCAAGCATACAACAGATGTCTCATGGGGTCACTGTCCTATACGAAACACATGAACTTCTACAAAAAAAGATTAGAACCCTCACCTTAAATACTTACTAGACTAAATAAATATTGTCACATCCAACTAGAAGACCGTTTTACACTTAGTTTGTAAATCTGGCTCTGTAAAGCCTTGCTAATCCTGTCATTGGGGCACATGTATCATAAGTCTGGCTTAGTCCGTCTGTTTTTTGGATTTTTTTTTACTTTTCTGCCAGTGAGATCTATCTTAGCAGTTTTTCCTTATTGATACATGTGGCGTTTGGTTGTTTGGGAATTTGCAACTTTAGAAAACAAAGGGCCACATTTATCACTCGTTTTTTCTGTGGTTTTTGCGCCTATTCATACTGGCGCACCATTTTGCACAATTTTTGCGATTAAACGCCAAACTAGACACGCAGCAAAAATAACCAGGTTTCCCTCATGTATCCTACCAATCCAGATGTTTTGTTGTGCCTAATGATATTCATCACTTGCGACTTTTCATTCAGACGAAAAAAAGGGCGCAAAAACACTCTATCCCAAAGGTGGCGTTAACTGAGAAGTAACACTGAGCTCTTGTACAGAGCAACTCATCTCCAGCAGCAGAGCTCAGCAGACACTAGTACAGATAATACAGATACTGCAGACAGGACCTGCAGACTCTATTTTCTTTTTCACTTAAATGATCCTGTGTTCACTGTGTTCACTGTTTTTATTCTATTCTTCATTGTTCTTCACTGTGTTTTTTTAATTAAATGCTCGATCTCGAGCAGGGGAAATACTCGTCCGAGCAACGAGCCGTTTCGAGTACCTTAATACTCGAACGAGCATCAAGCTCGGACGAGTATACTCGCTCATCTCTAGTGATAATACATTGATCCATGTGATATATGACCATATTTTCCAAGCATACAACAGATGTCTCATGGGGTCTATCACTGTCCTATAGGAAACACATGAACTTCTACAAAAAAAGAATAGAACCCTCACCTTAAATACTTACTAGACTAAATAAATATTGTCACATCCAACTAGAAGACCGTTTTACACTTAGTTTGTAAATCTCTCTGTAAAGTCTTGCTAATCCTGTCATTGGGGCACATGTATCATAAGTCTGGCTTTGTCCGTCTGTTTTTTGGATTTTTTTTGGCTTTTCTGCCAGTGAGATCTATCTTAGCAGTTTTTCCTTATTGATACATGTGGCGTTTGGTTGTTTGGGAATTTGCAACTTTAGAAAACAAAGGGCCACATTTATCACTCGTTTTTTCTGTAGTTTTTGCGCCTATTCATACTGGCGCACCATTTTGCACCATTTTTGCGATTAAACGCCAAACTAGACACGCAGCAAAAATAACCAGGTTTCCCTCATCTATCCTACCAATCCAGATGTTTTGTTGTGCCTAATGATATTCATCACTTGCGACTTTTCATTCAGACGAAAAAACGGGCGCAAAAACACTCTATCCCAAAGGTGGCGTTAACTGAGAAGTAACACTGAGCTCTTGTACAGAGCAACTCATCTCCAGCAGCAGAGCTCAGCAGACACTAGTACAGATAATACAGATACTGCAGACAGGACCTGCAGACTCTATTTTTATATATTTATTTACAAAACATTCTGCAAAATCCTGAGCTCAGGACAGAAGAGAAGTTTGCTGAATTTTGCAGATAGTACAGACAAGTGTCAGCCTTGTAGCAGGATGATCACACTTGTGTCTGAGGAGGATACTGGCCAGAATTACAGGGGGCAGCAGGAGACCAGCACTGGGGGATCCCCTCCAGGAGAAGCCACTGCTGAGGCGATCACTGGGTGCTGTGTGTCACACACCTGGGCTCTGCTGTGAGAGTGATCTTCATTCTGGGATGTGGGAGAAGCAAAGAGGATTTTGCAGGATAATCACATGTAAGTGCCCAAATCTAACTTAAACTGCGCCAAAATTGTGCCTGAACTGTGTTAAAGTGATTAATAAGAGGCAAGAGCTTAACTTATCATAGATGGTGATAGCTTGTGATAATTCTGGCGCAAAATTAGTGGTTTTTGCAACTTTTTTTTAAAAAAGTCTCAACTTTCACATCTGGATTCAGGTTATAACTCAGGGAACACTGCAGAAAACTACAGAGGCTAACTGAAGGGAAACTGTCTTAGGCACATGTCACAAATGAGCACATGCACCATAGAAAGGCGCAACAAAAAAGGCAAGACAAAAGTACATGTTCCCCACAAGTCTGGCTTCGTCTGTTTTTTTTTGGGAGTTTTCAAATCTTTTCTGTTGGTCAGATGTTAGTGGTTTTTCCTTACATGTGGCGTTTGGTCTTTAGTTCATTTGCAACTTTTTAAAACAAAAATTACAATCAGTTCCGAGCTAATTTCTATGCCCGGTCAGGGGCTGACATAGATTTTCACAAACATGTTATACTTTTTTTTACTTTCACATCCGGATTCATGTGATAACTCAGGGAACACTGCAGAAAACTAGACAATGGCGAACTTTGAAAAGAGACACAAGCACCATGAAAAGTCAAAAGTTTGATACATGTCCCCCATTTTGTTCTTTGTTTGTCGGAGCTATCTTTGTTTTGCTACTTCAACCCAGAAAGGCTGCAAATCTCCCACATACCCAAACATAATGGGAAAGAATAGCAAAATCTACAGCTTAGTATGTCAACACATACCAAAGTACAAATATATATTTCAATCATCATATTAGAACCCTACATAAGTTATGAAGGCAAATGAAGTACTATTATTAAAATAATAGTGTAATGCACCATATATAAACACAAATTCATGATAACCACCTTTACACACTTCAATAACTAAATAAACTAGGACTATATTAAACTAGAAATAGATGCCTCAGGGAGAATACAGAGGTCAGTAAATAAAATCGTAGAAGTAGAAAATAATCGTAAATAATGGCCAATACAGGATGATGGATGGGGGCACAGAAAGACGAACATCTGAATGGCTTTGTCAGGAGGCAATAGGTAGACATACAGGATATAAATTTATAAGAGGAATAATATCAAGTTTTACCTGATCTCAAAGTTATTGCACATCACTCATGGGAAAGATGTCAACATATACATCACCAGGCAGACACTTTAAATGCCAAAACATCAAAACAAGATTAAGGCACAGAGCATCAATGCACCAAAAAGCTGTATGAAATGCCATGCACTACTTTTATTAAGGGTTTTAGACTGTTTTTCGGCACTAGTATAACAAACTGAGGAAAACAAGAGCATCTAATTGACGGAGCAAAGTACAACTTGACAGTCTTACACTACAACAGATTTATAGTTTAATATAACTGTCCTGTGTGTAATTTAACTCTGCAGCATTTTACTGGTTTTTGGTTTTGATAAGTCTCCCCCTGTGCAGGGCCGGCTCCAGGTGTCAGTAGGCCCATGGGCGACAGAGCCTCAATGGGCCCCATTCGCAGAGAACTCACATGGTGGCACTAAAAATTCAGAAATTATAACAGTCATCTATCTGTTCCTTACAATATTCCCTAGTTTATCAGCCCAAACAGCCTCCTCATGGTTATTTTATATAAGTCCCCCTTATACCTTAAGTATACACTAGATACAGTCTCCCTCACCCCTTATGGATTCCTTTTTTACAGCATTTACAGCCCCCCCCCCCCCCCCCCACCAGCAGCTCTGTGCCCTGGCACTCACTTAGGTGTGGAAAGTGCTGGCACCGACCCCACTCCTGTGTGTCCTGTCAACTATGGTGGTAAAGAACCTGGCAATAATATAATATGAAATAAAAAGTAAATAAATAGGGAAAAACATATGAAGCAACAACCTCTGAAAAGATGACATACTTTGTGATGGAGAAGGGTAAGATAATTTCCCATAAATGTAGTTATGTTGTTCCTTAGAAACAAGATAGTTGTCCTTCGATACGACCACCCTGCAATCAGACAGCAGTGGTCATACATGTGCTATTGATTCCTGCTTGACTGCCTGGATTCAGTGTTCATTATCTCAGGACAGCTGTTGGAAATTTAAAAAAAGTTTCTATGTGCAATTACTCCAGCAGCAGTGGTCATATCAAAGGACAATTATCACATTTCAAAGGGACAACATGGCTACATTTATGTAGTTATGTAGTTTATCTTCACCCAGGTGCAGTTTTTAAAGAGCAGCGAGACTATGGAACTCTCTACCCCAGGAGGTTGTTATGGCGGACTATATGTACATGTTCAAGAGAGGCCTGGATGACTTTCTGGAGAGAAAAATATCACGGGTTATGGGGATAAAACATTTATTTAATTCTTAAAGGTTGGACTTGATGGACTTGCGTCTTTTTCCAGCCTTATATATTATGATACTATGAATAATACCCCATTAAATAAACATATGTATATAACAGATGAGTTACATTTTATGTGAATGTCCAGTTAGAAATACCCTTTAATGTCAGATCTGCATAAATAACAGATATGCCTCCTTTTGACTTATTCTGGAGTCTATTAAGACTCGTACATCCGCACTGGTACATGACATGCCAGAATTACAAAGAAATCTACTAGTAAAATTTAGGCCAGGTCCGGCCTTTCATATATTTAACCTATAACCTGCACCGCCAGCGCATCTCACCTGTTGCTCCCCTCCTGAGTTCCTTTGTCTCCTACGTTCCTGTGTCTCCTGCGTTCCTGAGTCCCTCCATGTTCCTGTGTTACCTGAGCTGCTCCGTGTTTCTGTCCTGTGTACCAGTGTTCCTCCGTGCTGCTGTCCTGTGTGCTGTGTTACCGTGCCCCTTTGCTTGGACCTCCTGTTGCTGACCTCGGATTGGACTCTGACATTGCATCTCTGCTGCCTGCCCTGACCCTGTGCCTGGACCTGATCTCGAGATTGACTGCCGTTCCTGTACCTCAATCTTGGTTGTCACTGCAGACATGCCTGAGGAAGACCTGGTGGTACCACGCCGCAGCTTGTCTATCCCGCTTTGCGGCGGGCTCGGGTGAAAACCGAGTACCACTTAGACTTCGGTTTCATGTAGTGGCTTGAGTCATCGTCTGCAGTGGTCCAGAGGATCCACAACCCTCTAGCCTGACAATAACACATCTTAATAACCTATATGCATTGAGTAGACCGATGAAGGGGATTATTCTACTATTTTTGACTATATCATTCAGAAAAATCACCATTACCTTGACCCATGCAGTTAGGTCTAAGTCAGGAATAAAAATCTTGTTTCCTATAAATAATAATAATAATAATACTATAACAGCTATAGTAAAGGACCTAAAGCATATTAATGTCACACTATAACATAAGGGCAAATAACATGGCACATTTTGACATTATGAACAATATATATCTCCTTGGATGCAGCATTTGGTGTTATGATGTGAGCATGAAATGCAAAGTAATATTTACTGTATAAGCAATTACATAGTCACAAATGAATGGATCTCTGGTCATAACATTTGTGTTTTGATTTGGTTTCGATATTTTAATGGCATGAGGGGAACAGCTGTTTGACATTTCTGACTCTTATTATCTCCAGAACAATCAAGCGAATAAGCCGGTTATAATCCACCTGCCTTGTCTACAAGTCCTTGGGAAATTGTGGGGGCTGTTTAGCAGCTCCTATAGACATCACATTATTTAATGACCAAGATTGAATTTTACATAGATGGTCAGTTTAGGCTAACAAAACAAAAACAATATTTCTAATTAACTGAAGCTTTATTTTCTAATTTAATTTTACTGAATCCAATATGGCAATATGTATTAATGGTATCCAGGATCCATTCAATATTGAATTTTGTAGGAAGAGGCACAAAAGTGTTGCAAAAATGAATATCGAGTAGTACAAAAGATGCTTTCAGATATGCTGCTAGGTTCAGAATACACAACAAAAATGAAAGCTAGTGACTCACTCTAATGTCTTCATTAATAATTGGCATTCACTTCTTCTCCACCCTTCATTTTTTATCAAATGCAGGTCTGTACAGAGTTTCCAGTTAAAGGGGCATTCCCATCTGGGCATTTACATTTAATTTAATTCATTTGCCTTATGTAAACATTTCTTCAATTGGATGTTATTAAAAAAATGTTCCTGTGTGAAGATAATTTCTCATAAATGTAGCCATTTGGTCCCGAGATAGCTTCCTCGGGACCACCTTACGACCACCGCACACTCTGGCAGTAGTGGCCAGACATGAGCTATTGTGTCCTGCCCGACCACCTTGATTCAGTGTTCATTACTACAGGATGGCTGTGGGACCTGCAGTAACTCCTCAGACATTTAATAATGAGAAACTTTTAGTTTCTTTGTGCAATCACTCCAGCAGAGGTGGTCATATCCAAGGACACAGCCTTGTTTCTAAGGGACCATATGACTTCATATATGAGAAATGATCTTTACACAGGTAATTTTTTTAACCCCTTAATGACCTGGCCCTTTTTAGTTTCTTCACTTCTATTTATCACTTTTTTATTTTTCCACATGAAGAGCTCTGTGATGGCTTTTTTCTGCGTAAAAAATTGCACTTCATAGTGACACTATTTAATATTCCATGCCGTGCTTGGAAAAAAATTCCAAATGCAGGGAAAATGGCAAAAAAACACATTTGCAATGTTTTCTTGTGGGCTTGGATTTTACGCCCCACATGTCCACTTTTTCTTTAGGTTGCTACGATTACGTGGATACCAAATTTGTCTAGTTTTTATAATGTTTTATACATTTAAAAAAATTAAAAACTCCTGTACAAATTTTTTTTTTAAATTTTATTTTGCCATCTTCTTTTTGTGCGCCAATAACTTTTCATACTTTGCCGTGTATGGAGCTGTGGGTGCTGAGTCATTTTTTGCCTATTATATGCGCATTTTCATAGATATTAAAACTTTAGGATGAGTGACGATATCTTTTAGACACTTTATTATTATTTATATAATATAAAATATGTATATTATCATATATTCAAAATGCAAAATCGCAGTGACAAAACTGTTATTCAATTTGATAAGTATCTGGATTATTCAGATGCGCGAAAATACCTAATGCTGTATGATTTTTTACCCCCCCCCCCTGTTTACAATTTATATTTATATGCGTTCTAGGGAAAGGAGGGGTGGCATTTGAATTTTTAGTTTTTTATTAGAATTTTTTTAGTTTTTAAAAAAATTTCTTGTACTTGTAACCCTAGCGTTTGATCGACTTATCATATGCTGCCAACTGCAGTATTGCAGTTAATAGGGATTTCCCCGCTCACTATTCCATTGCAATCGGCACTTATCAGTACTGAATGGGTTTAAAACGCAGACAGCGATGGGTCTGTGTGGAGACGGAAGTTGTAATTTCGCGAACGATTGCCGATCCCCTATGATGTCACAGCGTGAGCGGACGATCGCGGAAAGATGGGGGACCTGCAATCTTGATAGCCTTTGCACGGTCAGACTTGCCGCGGTGGTGGTACCACGCCGCAGCTTGTCTATCCCGCTTTGCGGCGGGCTCTGGTGAAAACCGAGTACCACTTAGACTTCGGTTTCATGTAGTGGCTTGAGTCATCGTCTGCAGTGGTCCAGAGGATCCACAACCCTCTAGCCTGACAATAACACATCTTAATAACCTATATGCATTGAGTAGACCGATGAAGGGGATTATTCTACTATTTTTGACTATATCATTCAGAAAAATCACCATTACCTTGACCCATACAGTTAGGTCTAAGTCAGGAATAAAAATCTTGTTTCCTATAAATAATAATAATAATAATAATACTATAACAGCTATAGTAAAGGACCTAAAGCATATTAATGTCACACTATAACATAAGGGCAAATAACATGACACATTTTGACATTATGAACAATATATATCTCCTTGGATGCAGCATTTGGTGTTATGATGTGAGTATGAAATGCAAAGTAATATTTACTGTATGAGCAATTACATAGTCACAAATGAATGGATCTCTGGTCATAACATTTGTGCTAAACAAATGGAAGTTTTGGCTGCTTGTAGCAGTCACACATTTTGAATTTGGCCAACAAAGTAGCAAAAGTTAAGTACATTTAATAATGGGAATGTACCATATTAGTACATTGTACTCCCATACCATTAGCCTTGAAAACATATATAAAGCGACTCAGAGAGCAATAAAGCCCCTTTGCCAAGTTCTCAAATATATAAAAATTCACAATAAATAAATGCGCAGAAAATTACAAAATAATTACCAAACTTTATTAACATCAAATGAATAAATAAGCACAATTAAAAAGTAGAACAAGCATAGCAGAAAAAATTCATGGCTACCCAAGATCAAAAAGCATAAATTAGTCAAATACTTGTGGCAAAACTGCCTACAAAATACCCTAGTAATACCAGAGAAGATACATCTTCTGGTAAGTATATAAATATATATGTGTGTGTATTTATGTGTATGCTGTATGAGTGTATATGCTGTAAATGTGTGTGTATATTATGTATGGTGTGTAAATACTATATTTATGTGTGTATGGTCTGTATATGTGTGTGTATATGATGTATGGTGTGTATATACTGTATGTATGTCTGTATATGCTGTATCTGCGTACGTATATGATGTATGGTGTGTATATACTATATTTAAGTGTGTATGGTGTGTGTATATACTGTATATGCGTGTGTATATGATGTATGGTGTGTATATAATATATGTATGTGTCTATGGTGTGTATATACTGTATGTATGTCTGTTTATGCTGTATGTGTGTGTATATGATGCATAGTGTGCATATACATATGCGTGCCTATGCTATATTTCTATGTATGCACTATGTGTGAATATGGTGTGTTTATCACTGTATGTATATATACACACACACAGACAGTAATAAATATAATGTAAATATAAATAGGGTTTGCATGTCTAACTATATTATGTATACATACTATATGGGGAAGATTTATAATAGCTTCTATGCCAGTTTTGCGCAATGCAAGAATTTGCTATTAAAACTGTGAATATGCCACATGTTGTGGAGGGGGCACAGAGGGGCATGGTGGCCGGTGTATTAATCTACCTCTGTATTTATAATGTATATGTGCTATACATAATGTTTATATAATGTGTATTTAATGTACGTGTAAATGTATTGATGTGTATATACTTTATGTGTGTGAATATAATGTAGGTATGCGTGTGTATATATATATATATTTTTAGTGTGATATATAAATGTGCGTCATTTTACAAATATATTTATATATTTTTTTAAGGGGAAGGGGGCCCCATGCTGTGATCTGCTATGGGGCCCAGCCTCTTCTAGTTACGCCACTGCTGGTTATTGAGGTTTAAGGTGCACACAGACACATGAGAGCATAGGTCACACTTCTAGTGCAAACAGATTGCACAGGTATTTAAGAAGTTTCTGCACCACAAATGTGTCACACATAACCGTTTTGTGTGCCAGCTGCACTAGTCATCATGCAACACAAATTAGTGGATGTTACAATGCTCAGTCGGGCCGTGCGCCAGATTTAACATGCAAGTCCAACAGATGTGTGTCGAACGTCCCATGTTAAAGATAGATCAGGAAAAAAATTGTGCACACTGTCGGGCAGCTCAGGGAAATCATGAATCTGACGCACCCTGCATTATACACGGGCAAGCCACACTCAGGGCAATGTGAACCATTCTAAGTAAATGTGCCCCAATGTTATATTCCTTGCAGCAAACTAAAATGTAATATATTCATTCTCTCATAGTAAAGTCAATGTCTGTCAGCATTAATGTGGTGAGAAATCCATTTCGCTGCAGTCCTATATGAGATAGAAGAAAATGTGTTACCCAGTATGCCAATTTATAATAGTGTTTATTATGCTTGCCAAACTAAATTGAGCTAATATCACTGTGAACTGAGATAGTTCAGTTTTATCCTAAGGTTGAATAAAAAAACTTTGGGTCATCACTGCCATTTATATCACAGACTTTCCTCATCTGTCATAACACAGAAGTTATGAAAAATGAAATCCTAAATTTAATTTAGAGGCCAATTTGCAGTTAATCTATGGAGTAATTCCGCTGTGAATAATGCAGCAATTTGGATGCATGGTCAGTCAATCCAGTTTGATTTATTAGGATTTAAACATTTTTTCTCTCATTAACGATAATTATGCCAAGCAGGGAAAGATTTTTCTCTAATAGTATGGTCGCTTTTTTCACATTGTATCATCAGTTTGTTAAGGGTTTTTGTTTTGAAGACTCAATGTAAGAGAAAGCTTTCATCCAAAGATATATGAGGCATTTATATTCTGAACTGTATCTCTTCAAAGCATATGTGTGAAGTGATCGGACGGGATTGGTTTATGACAGCTTCCATTAAGTGTAAAATTGTGATTATGTTAGCATAAGAGTGATATTCAATGCTGAAGCAGTTGAAGTTTTGTAGCAATAGATGAAGACAGTAGATTAACTGCATTTTATTATTTTAAAATTTAACAGTTAAATATATACAAATATCTCAGAAGATGGAATTCCAAGAAATTTAAGGTTGATAGCCTTATGGTTATGATGGTTATGCTTCTGTATTATGTGATGAAAAATGGAACCTGAGGTTCAAGGATATAAATTGTTGCAATATAATGCAATATTTGTCGCACCTTAATGAACACCATTAGCAACATATTGGGGCACATTTACTATGAAATTTAGAAAATGCACTAAAAGTGCTATTTTCTGTGTATAATGCTGAGTGCAAAATCATGAATCTGTCGCTTCCTTGAACTGGCCCAACAGAGTTCACCATCTTTTTTGTGGTGCACATACTGTTTGCGACACAATTTGCAAGTTAAATATGGTTATCAGTACGGAAATGGATACCAACGGCACGTCTTCTAAAGCCAGCGCAGCCGCGCCACAAAAGGGTCGCGTGCAACATAATAGCAGCGCACACAATTCTTAAATACCTGTGCAAGCTGTTTTAGCCTAGAAGAACGTGCACAGTCCGACAAAAGTGTGGGGCAAAGTCCTTAGTAAATGTGCCCCATTGGGGCAGATTTACCTACCTGTTCATTGTCCGACGAGGATTCGGGTCTGCCGCGATTCACGAACGTCGTGCGTCCAATTTCCTTCATGTGTCGCTTCCCCGCTAAGGTCCGCCAGAGTTCACTTTCTTTTTCCTGGTGCATGTAAGTGCTTGATCTTGCGACACAATTTCATTTTTTAATTTTGCGGTTTGGAATTTGCAGCAGGACCTATGTGCTGATTATACAGATTTATCCCTGGTTAATGTACTTTGTAACATGCTAGCGACCAAAGCACATTGCTTGGATATTGCTCCAAGGTGCTGCTACAAATTTTAGTGCCCAACTCAGTTCACACAGAGGAGTATGGCGTTTAAAGGAGTATGGTAGAATGGTGAGGGTGTGGCATAATATTGCTGTGTTTGTTGTGGAACCCAATCAGCTGTGTGTGTCATGGTTATAACTTGGCTTATGTTCACATTATATAAAATGTGCAAAATGTGCTATTACCATCCATGTTATTGATTTGGTTTATGCCCTTGTTTGAATGTTATGAGACCAAATACATTTGTAAAAATTGTGAAATTCTCACCTTGTGCCAGAACACAAACTAAGTTATGTGTAATAATGAGAAATGACAAAGGGAAAAGTAATGAGCAGAAGTGATGTGATCAAATTTTATTTAGTAAATCCTCAACCAAAATCAATTCAGTGCTTTCTTCATTAAAATTTTACTGGGCCCCTTCATTAAAATGAATTTAATGATTCCTCCATTAAAATATATTAAGCCTAAATTCAGTGCCTCCTCCATTTGATTTAATTAAAAGTCAATGATAAGTAAAAATATACAAATTATAACTATCTTGTGACAACCAGCGGCTTTGTCCACCTGGGTACTAAATAATAAAGAACATAACTGCATCATTATGATGCCTGTGTCAGATCAAATTAACTTTTAAAACTATGCTTATGAGCCAGAAAGGCCATTGGGGGCATTATCAGAGCCCCTCAGTTCTGTCTTCACAGACTGCTTCTTTCAGCGTGTCCCAATCCCTCTACCTGCTGTAGTCTCAGAGCAACATAGTAAGTTTCAGCACACAGCGGGAGGAGGTAAATGATCCTATGAAGCCAAAGCATGGAAGGGGCAGAACAGGAGAGGAGGGGAGACCTGTTCTGCAAATTTTAACAGCCCGTGAAACTGCAGCACTGAGGGTGAGGGTTTCTGATAACACCCAACAGAGCCCTTCTGGCTCATTAGTATAGTTTATATTTTATTATATCATATTATTAGAATATATATATATATATATATATACACTCACCGGCCACTTTATTAGGTTTAACCTGCAAACCGCTCGGTTTAACACTTAAGGTTTCTACTCAGACCAATCCATGGTGGCCACTCCGTGCATTAGTGCATTAGACATGGTCAAGACAATCTCCTGCATTCAATCCACGCATCGTATGGGGAAGAAAGGTGATTGATTGCCTTTGAACGTGGCATGGTTGTGGTGCCAGAAGTGCTGGTCTGAGTATTTCAGAAACGCTGATTCTAGCTTGGGTTTTCACGCACAACCATCTCTAGGGTTTACAGAGAATGGTCCGAAAAAGAAAAACTCCAGTGAACGGCTTCTTGTGGGCGGAAGCCTTTGATGCCAGATTTCAGAGGAGACTGGGCAGACTGTTTCGAGCTGATAGAAAGGCAACAGTGACTCAAATCCCCACCCCTTTACAACCAACGTAGGCAGAAGAGCATCTCTGAATGCACAGTCTCGAACTTTGAGGCTGATGGGCTACAGCAGACAGATACCACATCCAGGTCCACTCCTTTCAGCTAAGAACAGGAAACTTTAGGCTACAATTTTTGCACAAGCTCATCGAATTGGACAGAGAAGATTGGAAAAACATTGTCTGGTCTGTATGAGTCCTCGCCATCTCTCTTCCGTTTCCTGCTTCTTTTGCTTCCCTTGTCGTGCGCTCAGTTCTGGGATGGTAGGGTCAGAATTGGCGGTCAACAACAGAAGAAAGCATGGATCCATCCTGCCTGGTGTACAACATTTCAGGCTGTGGTGGCTTGGGTGGTATGTGTGTGGGGAATTTATTCTTGTGTGGCACTCTTTGGGCCCACTTGCGTACCAATATGAGCATCGTTGCAATGCCACAGCCTACGGAGTATTGTTGCTAGACCATGTTCCATCGCCTTTATGACCACAATGTAACCCCAATCGAGCTGGCTTACTTTTCACCAGGATATGTCGCCATGTCACTTAACTGATCATACTCAGATCTCTGGTTTCTTGAACATGACATGATAGGTTCACGTACTGCAAATGGCGTCTCCTCAGATCACCAGATCTGCATATCCTAATAGAGCATCCTTTGGGATGAGTGGGTGGAAGTGAGATTCGCATTATGGAATGGATGGCAGAGACGACAAATCTGGCGCAATTGTGTGATGCCATCATGGTCATATGGCCAAAAGTCTCTGAGGATGCTTCCGACACCTGTTGAAATCTATGCCACAAGAAATTGAGGGCAGTTCTGTAAGGCAGAAAGGGGTTCCAACCGTTATCTGAGCATGGTGTAGCCCTAATAAGATTGGCCGGTTGTGTATTGTATATATTATATATATATATATATCTATATATATATATTACATGAAACCATAATTTTATTTGTTAGTTAAATACATAGCAATTTCTTTAATCCTAAGAAATAATATATCAATGTTGCAGAAGGATTTAATTCTCTGTAAGATATTCTCTTTTGTGTGCAAAATGTGCATAAATAACCTAGGTAAGAAAAATAAATAATTTCATAAAAGTCTAAATAAGTTATAAAAAATCCAAAAAGAAAAAGTTTTTGGCCAACCGTTGACAATGGAGTAAATTTATTTATGTGATAAAAGAAGATTTGTGAAACAAGTAGAAAAGGAAAGTGTCAAGGTAATTCACAAGAGCAATGTGTTGCTTTTACTTAGCCCCGTGAGACCTTATTATTTTTTCTTCCTCGGAACTTGCCACTGAAAAGAATTTTTAAGATTTGTATGAAGTTATATGGCAAAGCTTTATTATATCACTGGAAATATCTTCTTATGATTGCATTTAATCCCTATTCATCTTTAATAATTGCACATGAATTACACCCCTTTATGTATCAAATCAGATTAACCAAAGCAATATTACATCAACAGCTAAAGCAAAATGTACTCTGTAAAACATTTTATCCATTATGTAAATAATTCAGACGTTTTTAACTAACTTACATATTTTACCGTTCTGAATGATACTGAAACACAAAACACAATTCATATAGAAACGAAACAAAGATGTATAAGGAAACTAAATCCATTAATTACTCAACAACAGAGAAAACGATTTATTCTGCTGTTGTGAAATAACAAAGCGGAATGCTGAAGGGCAGCACAGTTAAAAATATTATACTATTAGTCTTCTTTCACACACAATGGGGAAATGATCAAAAATAAAAAAGCAGTATGTTAATTTTATGGCATGGCAACAAGGATATGCACCATAATTTGGAGTTTTCCATTACATTAGACATTTTTATTAAAGATGGGGGTCCTGTGTGCAATCAGGCAAGTATAATTGCTAAACAAATGGAAGTTTTGGCTGCTTGTAGCAGTCACACATTTTTGCTAAACAAATGGAAGTTTTGGCTGCTTGTAGCAGTCACACATTTTTAATTTGGCCAACAAGGTAGCAAATGTTCAGCACATTTAATAATGGGAATGTACCATATTAGTACATTGTACTCCCATACCATTAGCCTTGAAAACATATATAAAGTGACTCAGAGAGCAATAAAGCCCCTTTGCTAAGTTCTCAAATATATAAAAATTCACAATAAATAAATGCACAGAAAATTACAAAATAAGTACCAAACTTTATTAACATCAAATGAATAAATAAGCACAATTAAAAAGTAGAACGAGCATAGCAGGAAAAATTCATGGCTACCCAAGATCAAAAAGCATAAATTGGTCAAATACTTGTGGCAAAACTGCCTACAAAATACCCTAGTAATACCCTGGTGTTTGAGCTACTTCATGGGCATACGGTTAGTCGGCTCAATTTCTTCATCAAAATACTGTCCCTCAGAGCAAATTCTTTTTTGCCCTCTTTTGTTGTGGAACGGCCAGGTGAGATATGAGCCTCACTGACAGATATCTTATAAATGCTCACAATATAGCTCACCTGCTTCATCTGTGTGACCAAAGACAGATGCTATGCTGCTCTCTTTAGATATCCATGAGGTGTTCAACACCCTATGTATTAGCAGATCAGGTGCACTGGGGCTTTTTGTCCCTGCTCTTCGGGAGGCTTAGGGTTTTCACTCTCTTCATTCTCAATTGCAGCATGGAATGAACCAGGGATGCCCATAGAAGATCTTTGTATCAGCTCTGGAAATATCCTGTCTATTTTGAATTATATTTATATTTGAGGCATTTTGGTCATCATGGTGGGAGATCACCATGACCTTTATGGTGGCTATAAACTAACTGCAAGTAATGCAGCTAATCCTTGCGCTTGTCCAAAAATGACGACGTGTTGTGATATTGAATAATCAATACACATACAATTATAAATATGTATGTATATAGTGTATATATAGTATATATAATATATGCAGGGAGGTAAAAAGCATGAACCACTTATCCAATTTTGCTAAGTTAAATATCTTTCTACATTTGCCTATTGTCCATGAAAAACTCTCCGAGCGCCACACTGGAAAAGAAATCACACAATAGATGTTTATAAATTATGTGTATCCTAATACAGAAATGAGCACAGAAAAAAAAGGTAATTGAGCTGCGTACGCAATGTTTTAGCATTGTACAAAAGTCTGTGCTGGTGATGACAGCTTTAAGATGCCAACTATATTAATAAAACATCACTGTAATTTTGACCCATTCATCCATTCAATTAAACCGTAATTAGCTAGCAGTAGTACGAAAAGACAGCCAAACACAAGGCTGACAGACAAGCAAAGCAAAACAATAGTCATAAACAAGAGGTGAAGAGGTACAAAATCATAAGGCAGAAGAGTAATCAAGGTTCAGACAAAAGTTAAGAATTACAGCACAAACAATCGAATACACCGCAGAGATATCAATACCAAAAAAAACAAAATGATGTCACAGGAGAACAGGTATTTTAACCAGCTGGAAGTGAAACCACCCCCTGTCCCAATATTGGTTTGGTCCAACTGGCCTCATCTGTGAGTTGGCCACCCTGAAGCACAGAAACCCGATCAAAGCGGCGAGATCTGCTCAAATAGCCCCTTACAGAATATAACATTCAGGTCTGGTTCCCAAGCAGGAAAACTGATCTACAGAACCACCAAAATATAAGGAACAAGAAAGATGCAAAAGTAGTCAATTCAGATACTTCTGACATCAGGGCTTTAGTTCTTTTGGATTTAGGTTATTTTGTTTTTCTGATTGAGAATTTCATTGCTTGTGTCATTGTAATTATTGAGTTATTGAGTTAAATTGCCCATTATTATTTAATTTTCATAATCCTGGTGGATGGCAGCCTATTTTTATCAGGAATGTCTCTGTACATTTTGCCATTCATCCTGCCTTCAAATATATGAAGTTTGCCATTGCCATATGCAGAACAGCCACACAATATGATGTGCCCCATCCAAACTACATCACTATTAGCATGGTGCTTATACAGTGCTCCATAAATGGTGTGTATTGTTGCATTCAAAGATTTCACATTGGCCTCATCTCATCAGACAATATTCTCCCACTATTTCACAGACTTGTCTTACAGTTGTTTTGCAAACTTGAAATGCTTGAACATGCGTTTTTTACACCAGTGGAATCATGCTGAGTGAGCGTATATACAGACCATGGAGGTAGAGTGAATTAGTTATTGTTTTGAAACAATTCCATCTGCTGATTCCATGTCTTTCTGTGCCAAGCCAGTCTTTGGCATTTGATTATTGCCCTGTTTATGACCAGTTTATGGTGAAATTATTTTCTTTCCACTTCTGGATTATAGCCCCAACAATGTTTACTGTTGTGGCCATAATCCAGACATGAGATGATTTTTTGGTTCACCTTGGTTTTCTAAGTTATTGGTTGAACCAGGTATTGCTTACAAAAAATGTATCTCCAGCAATTGCAGTTTCATAAAAATTCCCACATTTTAGGAATCATTAAAAGTATTAATGGTGAACAATGATTTATTAGAGTAATTAAACGTAAGAATGATAAAAAATTATGTTTTTGATGACTCTGTATTATTTGGTGATTTTGCTACGTCCTCGCACCAGGGCCTGACCTTTTGGTGTTGGGACAGCTGGATTCCCTAGTACCTGAGTGACTGGCATGATGCAGTGTCGTGGGTACCTTGGACCAGGTGTAACATCCACCTTCATGCCAGGCAGGGCTAGCTAGGAGATGCAAGAAGAGGGAGAAGCTGCAATGTAGTGAAAGGACGTATAGTGAAGGGATTTCTGGAGAAGGTTGAGGTTCAGGATGATATTGGAGGCCATGGATAACACATGGAGACAGGGGTTAATGCATTTAAAAACTCAAAGTCTTTTTATTTAGCAGACTTCCAACAGGTAATGGGCTGAGGTAGAAAGGTACTTCCTGCTTTGTCTACAAGGTAGCGGGCGTTTGGATGCAGTTTGGGTGTAGCTCACAGCTTAGGCAGCTGAAGAATGGGGCTGAAGAATGGTTGAGCTGCTTGGGCAGCTAAATTAGGTAAGCTCTGTGGAGAGGCAGAGCTGTAGGCCTGATGGAGGGGAAGCCAGAAGCAGACAAGAGCAGCAGGCTGCAAGTCTCTGCAGAAATAAAAATGTTCACTGATTTACGAAAACCTCAGAACGCTCTGGAAGTCCAGCCAGGGGGAGCATTTATAATCTCTCACTCTGAGGGGAAATCCCATCTTCTAAGCAATTGCTGATTTCACTGAAGAGAAAAACTTTAAAGAGAACTTTAACCCTTTCCTTCAGGCAGATAGTAATAAAAGCTACAATACCAGAAACAACAATTATATGAATAACATGGAAATACTAAGAAATAACTAGGCTGAGCATAGAAAACATCACCCAGATTGGTATAATTGAGTTGGCCATACTCTACTAAATTGCTAGGGTTGTATAGGTTTGACCCATGGGCCATTACAATTTCTGTATTATTTCCCTTACTACCAAATTAATCTTTTCTCCTGGCAAAGCGCTCCTGTTGTGATCCTGAATGATTTGGTTAGCTGTGGTCTCATCCAGTTTTTATAATTTTTTTTTTTCTCACAACAGGGGAATATTATTAAAACATTAGCTGATAGAGTTCAGCTGGTGACATGACTTCCATGGAATTCATGCACCTCTCTGTCTCGATGTGTTCAACACCCTCCCCTCTATTTTTATTCATATTTGAATTTATGTGGACCTATGGTTTGATTTCTTTAACAAGCAATTGGATTTGAATTTTATGTCAATAGCACTTTTAAAAATATATTTACTTGCAAAATTGGTGACATGTTCCATCCATTATTTCACCCACAGTATAACCAGAGATAATCTTTTTTTTTTAAATTGAGAATGTGCTTTAATTTCCATGCACCCTTTTTATAGACAGATATATGTGAAGATGACAACTTTTATTTGCTGTATTGAAACTTTTTTCTCCTTCAATAAGACCTGTAAGTCTTACATTATGTTACAATACACCCACTACAATTTGCACTTGAATTACTTTAATCCATTGCCTGCTGCCAAGATCTTTTAATGTGAAAACTAAGCTGTAGTTGTAGGTCTAAGGTTTTAAATTGTAGTGAAGCTATATTTAAGGTCATGCATATAAATTGTAGATAGGTTAAAAATATTTAAACACATAGAAAACAAATTTTAAAAAATGTTGAAATGTAAATGTTTTATTGTATACTTTCCATTACTGGCGTTTTTTGGATTTTGCTCTGCTCATGATCACATTGGAACAATATCAATGGCCACCTGATTAAAATTACAGGGATCTACAGTTGACTAATACTTTATTGATATCCTTAGACACCTTTAAAGCAATGTATCAGGGTAGGTAAGGTTGAATAAAGACATCTACCAACAATTGACAAGATGATCATTAGGGAAAAAGTAAAATTTGACCACCACGATCAATCCCTTGCTAAAAATCCTATCAATTCTTTTTTTTTTCCCAAGAACATTTGATATTTTTGATTTGACCCCATAGCACATTATAAAGTACATGTACGTGGGAAAATTGCTGCACATGTACGTCTCCATGATGTGTGTGACAGCCTGCCTGTTTCACCAGTTAGACGCTGCAGTCAAAGTGACAGTGGCGTCTAAGGAGCAGAGCCCCCATACTCACCCGGCAGATTGGCATTCTGCACAGAGATGCCGACTGCTTCCATGGCAGCCATGGGGTTCTATGAAGGTCCCTAGGAATGCCGTCAGTAAGTGCCTGTCAGCCTATACAGAATGCATAGACTAACTAAGGTAATATACTCCAGTACATTAGTATTGCAGTATATTACATTGAACAAGTGATCAAAGTAGAACAGTATTTTTTTTAATGTGTAAATAAAGAAAATATAAAATAAAAGAGTAAAGATCCCCTAATGCCCCATCACATATAAAAATCTAAGTTTACATTGAAAAAACTGAAAATCACCACAAAACACAACATATTGGGTATCACCACGCCTGTAACAACCTGTAGAATAAAATGAAATTTTTATTAATCTTGTATGGTTAACACCCTAAAAATAAAAAAAACACAAAAATTAGGATATCACATCCAACCTCATTAAAAAGATTAAAAAGTGATCAAAAAGTAACATTTACCCTTACATGATACCAATAAAAAGTACAGCTCCTCCTGCAAAAAACAAGCCCTAAAACTGTTTGTATTTAAAAAAAATTAAAATGTTATGTCTTTTAGAACATGGTGTTACAAAAACAAGCACATTTCAACAAATGAGTTTTATATTCTGCAAAACAAGGTAACCATAAAAAGCTGAATAAATGGGGTATACGGTACCAAAAAAACCCTAAAGTACCTAAGTACTTTATGTACATGTATAATCAGCTATCACAACATTTTGGGCACTTTATTGTCTTTGTTATGGGCCATAGATTAAAGAGATAACAGGGATAATCTGTATAGTGTCCATTCAAATAGTTTCAGATTGTAATAAAATTTCCATTTACCAATATTTTGTCAAAACTAAATAACCCAAACCTGTGTGTTATGCAGTAAATGAATGCATTGAATTGACTAGTAGAAATATATGGACAGTGAGTACTAAGACTACTACCAGTATGTTGTCTAACAGCTTAACATCTTCTAGATTATGTTTCTTTCATAGCCCAGCATAGTTCCATCACCGAGATAAAATCAACTTTGAAGTAAAATGTAAATTGGTAGAATAAAGTCAAGGAGGCGGAGAAAGGAAAATCTTGAATTCAGTTTAAATCTACACCTCCTTGACTTTATTTACCAATTTACATCTCAGTTCATAGTTGATTTTCTGGATGATGTCACCACACTGGGCCATGAAATAAATTGATATTGAAGGTGTTCAGCTGCTTGACAACATACTGGTAGTTGTTTAATAGGTATTTTTCTGCTGACAGATTGCCTTTAAGGGGGTCATGGGATTAGCTTTATCCAATGAACAGACTTCTTGAACCAGGGCATAGATGGGAAATGAAGTCGCCTTGAAATCAAAAGTGACATACAGTGTCTGAGGAAGCCACTTAATGGCTAAAGCTGGCTCCATGACACCTTGGAACTTTCAGTCAGGTGCAGGCCTGAGATTAGAAAAAGTGTATTTGTTCCGTTTTGACTTACCCCAGCCCTGATCACCTGTTTGATGAATAAATAAAATAAATAAATAAATATCAGAACTGTGAATAAATGTATTACTGTATTATGTTCAGGACTCTGTTTGAAAAACAAACATTGTACTATGATTGGTTTCCTATATATTAAGAATGTAAGGCACTAAAGACAATACTGATATGGACAACGTCATAAATTGGCATGCATATACTCTTTATTAAATGGCGGTTTATTTGTAACAAACGTCATTACAACTTTATTAAAACAATTGTATGAAACCTCTTATTAGCACAATCTTATTTTATGTAAAGTCAGCAATAGTCAAATGAATAAAACAAATTAATAGAAAGTAAAATACCTTATGAGCATTTTATTGAGGAGATTGTGAAGTCCATTAGAGTTCTTAATATTGGCAAATTGTAATTAGGCAGCAGAATATTTGTTTAGCCCGAGACTCATTAAACATCACCTTTGGGTTTCACCTAATTACAAGCTTACAACATTTCTCTTGTATAGGTCTGAATTTTAATCGAACATAATTAAAGTGAGATTTCAAGGGGTTTTTTTTGGACCTATTCAGAGGAAAATCAATTCACCCTAAACTTCTTCAACAGCCCATAATATAAATGATTGGTATTAATGTATTTTTATTCAAGAAATAAGGTGTAGATCTTCTCATAAAAAAGAGGATATTTTAGATTTAAAAAGTAATAACATGAATTATGTAAAGCAACTACTCTTTGCTAGTTTATATTGAAGTAAATATTAAAAAATAACTTCTTCACACAGATAATCTTTCAGTAATACAACCAATGCTAAGACAAAAAAAATAAAAAATATCATCTGAACTGACACTGCTGTTGCCTTTCCAAAAAAAAAACTTTAAAGCTAATAAATTTAGACCAGGTGTATTGTAAAGTATAGCATACAAATGGGAGTTTATAAGCGAACGTGTGAAACCAAAGTGGACCAGAGCAATAGATTCTTAAAGTTTCTTTTTCTTCTAAACACCTTTTATTTATTATTTTACATCAATTCACTGACTTAATCTGATAATAAATTCCATTGTTATTATGAATAATTCACTGTAAATTACGAAACCAACAAGATACTAAAATTTTACTTTATTATATGAGGGATGAATTGTATCAGTGTTGTCTCAGTCAGTGACAAAAAATACCCTCAAGTTCTTAGACTCTCCAAACATCAGATACACATATACCGTACACTTATCTATGTCAGTCTTATTTTATTCGTACATCACTGACTACATAGGAGCAGTACTCAATCTGTTGTAAGTAGGTGGATCTAAACTCTAGATCCTGTAGGAGCTTCCAGTAACATGGTGTAACAGCTACTCAAAATTTGTCTCATAAGACAATACTGATACAACTTATCCCTCTTTTTAAATACAAAAAGTAAAATTTTAGTATCTTGTTGGTTCCGTAATTTACACAGAATTTTTCATTTATGATTTAACAACAAACAATAACATCATAAACACACATTGCTGCACTGTTCATACTGGCTATGGAGACCCTTTTTTAGAGGATACTTCAGTTCCCAACTATTAAAGGGAACCTGTCACCATGAGACCCATTTTTAGCACCCCCTTACAGAGCTAGTATATACACTCCCAGAAAGATTTTGTATACAAAATAAGTTTTGCAGAAAAAAAATGTTATATAGTACCTTTCAATACCATGTGCTCTGTGACTAGGCACTTGTCACCTGGGAGGAGCTATAGAGGAGCAGGGGGTGTTGCTAAGCAGGGTTATTTCCATTTTCATATATTTGAAAAAGACACATGGAGGAGTGGTTTCCCAAGCATGGGGGGTAAATTGCTCCTCTATAGCCACTCCCAGGGGATGAATGCTTAGTCACAGAGCACATGGCATTGAAAGATACTATGTAACATATATTTATATATTTGAAAAAGACACATGGAAGGGTAAACTGCTCCTCTATTGCCACTCCGAGGGGATGAATGCTTAGTCACAGAGCACATGGCATTGAAAGGTACTATGTAACATATCTTTTTTTCTGTAAAACCTATTTTTTATACAAGACCTCTTGGGGATGGTGTTAAAAGTGTGTCTCCTAGTAATAGATTCCCTTTAAGGAACTAAAAGTTTCTAACTTTCATCTGACCACAGCAGTAAATGTAGTTATTTTGGGGACGAACGTGTCGTCAGCAATATCAACTACGTTGCATATTTTTAATGCATTCGGGAAACACTTCCATAAGGTACGAGGTACTCAAATTACATGTATTCCTGACTTCTTTTGCTCCTTGCACCTTAGCATTGAGCACTGTCACAGTAAAGTGCAGAATCATAATGGCTGAGCCCTCTCCATACAGTATGGGGGACTGCTAGATTATACAATTAACACGGGTCGCTAACACCTGAAATTGACTGTGTTAATCTTTTAGATGTTGCAGTTAAACACTGCCATATTGTATATGATTGTCATAGCCTGGTTAGCTTCAGGCCCTGCATTAAATCACCAAAAACCTGTAAGGATTTTTTTTTCATGATTGATCTTACCCAAAGAATAAAGGGGATGTGTCCTTTTAGCCATATAATAATAATAATAATAATAATAATAATAATAATAATCTTTATTTATATAGCACCATCATATTCTGCAGCACTTTGCTAATTATATGGGACATATACAAATATAATACTACATTACAGAGCACAAACAGTCATATGGAACAATAGGAGTATGGCCCTGCTCGCATGAGCCTTCAGTCTATGAGGATGAGGGGGTGACACAAGAGCTTACAGTCTATGAGGATGAGGGGGTGACACAAGAGCTTACAGTCTATGAGGATGAGGAGGTGACACAAGAGGTATAAGAGCTTGTATAATGGTCCAGCCATTCTTTATAAGGGAACAGAATAAAATAATTTAATAAATGAAAAATTCTGCAGCTTGAACCAGCCCTCAGCCGCCATCTTATATAAAATATCCAAAGGAAGAGTGAAGGCCATAAAAACAAAGTCTTCAATAAATTGGTGTAAATTAATTTTTTAAGTAAATTTCACTGCTTTTGGAATGTTTTTGAAGATTCCTAGTAGATTGCATGTGATATTAAATGACACTACAATGAAGTACAATCCAGAAAACAGGCCCTCAAGCATCTCTGTAAATGGACAAATATAAAGTTCCTAACACTTGGGATAAGTGGTATATGAACCAGCTCGTGAGCTCTCTCCATACACCCCTTGCCGCGCGAGGACGATATAGTTCGTCCTCGGTCGGCAAGGTGTTAAATATATAGTTATTGGGGGATATTTATCAGGGCCTCTGCTCTACTTCAGTAGTGTAGAAACCCTGAAATAATTGCTAAAATTAGCTTATTGCTAGCACTTGTGATTATTTGTGCCAATCTGCCAACTTCACACCAGTGGGGAGTGAAGGGGCGCGAAGGGGAGTGCGTGTTAAAAATCGACAGGGCCTGGAGTAAAAATAAATGCTGCACATGACCCCACTGGATACATCAAGAGGCTTCAGCCTCTTGATGTATCGTACTGCACGAGAGCATCGTCAGGGCCTGGTGTAGAAATAAGTTCTCCGCAAGACCCTGCCGAATACATTTATGTATCATACTGCGCAAGAGCAGCGGCAGGGCTGATGATAATGATAAATATGCCCCATTGTTTTCATTTCAGTTAACTAACCTGCAGAATTATCATTGCAGTAAATGATAATATCAGTTGGAAATATATTTTTTGGTGTTGTGGCAAGTAATATCCTCTTGGGATATTAAATTGTTATATTATCTTATCATGGCTTCATTGATACAAAATGGCTTACTCCACCTAACTCCCCAAGGGTCCTTTATACTGACTCATTACACTGAAATGGGTGTCACTTATATGTTTACCCTAGGGTAAAAATAGTTCCTATTCCTACTTACTTTCTTGTTCTGCTTTCCAGTGAGAGCCTTCTTTAGACTCCTCCAGAGTCCTGGATTGGTTGTCAATATCCATATAACGATCTCATGCATCTCACCACTGTCACTAAACCTCAGGTACTGGTTTCTGTACTCAAAGAGAAAAAGTCAGACCACAGAGAATAATGAATAAGAAGCAATCTTTATTTCATTATATAATGTCAATAAAAATGTCAACAAAAGATTCAAAATATTGTCCACAACTAAGCAGATGCAGTGACAGGCATCCTGGACAACAGGACAGTGTGGTGCTAAAATATGAAGCAGAACAACCAAATATTGATATCTTGAATAATAGAAGTTATACCTACCCAACTGTAATAGACAGTACAGCTGAAAAGTTGTTCAGAGGCTTAATCAGCATTACTAATCCATAGTATGTTAAATGTATACCCTCCGTTTGCCGGTATGACGGCAGTTCCAATGTAATTTTTGGCTTAGGAGCCTTCGTCTGGGGTTCCTACATAGTACCTAGAAACATGGTGACATAGTAAAGATCCCATCTTTCAGACCACAACAGAGCCAAAAATACAAGCAGTTCTGGAAAAGTCTGTTTGGAAAGATGAGAATCTTATCTTTAACACCACCCTTCATCGCCTACAGAAACTGTAACTTTTCATGAGTCACCTATTAAGGTGTTTGAGTGCTATATTGTTACTGAATGTCATGTGATAATCAAAACTGATTGCAGAAAGAAGTTCAATTACAGACTAGTTGAGCTGACTAGTAATAAACACTTTTCAAATGACAAAAAATGTGTATCAAAATCCATGGGGAAAGTATGGTGTGTTTGCACAGTTGGGTTCTGCAGTTCTAAAGACCAAGGTAGCACCATTGACAAGTATCAGATAACATCCAGTCAAAGTAATCAACAATATATTTATTCCCAGAAGTGGGAACTCAACAAACATAACCAAAAATTATCAGTAAATTGTTATACCAGTACCACACTATGGGGCAGATTTACTTACCTGGTCCAGTTGCGATCCAGCGGAGCGTTCTCCGACGTTGATTTGGGATTCACTAAGTTTGGGCGGCCTATGTCCACTAGGTGTCGCTGCTGCGCTGAAGTCCGCCGGAATTTAACTCGTGTATGTGAGTGCTATTTTTGCGACACAAATTTTTTTTTCAATTCCGCGGTTTTTCCGATGGCCAAGCCCCCAGTTTCTGTGGCGTGAAAGCCGGCACCGATGCGGCACAATCCGATCGCGTGCACCAAAATCCCATGGCAATTCGGCACAAATCGGAAAAATTCGGGAAACCCGGTGGAAAAACGTGATTCGGACCCTTAGTAAATGTGCCCCAATATGTCAGCAAAGGGGTTATATACTATTCCTGCGACAAGGCCATCAATCATCTTTTCCAGTGAGGATATGAATTGAAACCCTATGGGGGCACCCTCTAACTGTAAGAGAGTATGTACTGACAAGCAGAAAAAAATTATATTATTGTAACAAAAACATGACTTCAGACAGAATAAAGTTAGAAAGTTCTAACCCTGTCATATTCCCTGACATATTCATGCGATACTATGGGTCAATAGATAGAACTTTTACAAAAGGAGACTGGATCAAAGAGAAGGATTTTAGATTTAACAGGTTCTCATGTGGTATGAATTTAAAATCAGATTTTCTTTTGTAAAGATATTGTAGTCTCTGTATCCATTACAGTATAACTTATGCTATGTCAAAAGTATGCTAAGCAAAAGTAAGTGTTTATGGTGAAGGAATGTAACTTCAAGAACCTTTAAAGGGACTCTGCCACCAGATTTTATCCCAGTAAACTTCTAGTCCCCTCAGGTAAGGTATGATATGACCATTGTAGAATACCCTCTTTTATGTGAACTTTTGCCTGTTTACAAATTTAAAAAAAAATCTCCTCTAAAGTTGTAAGCAAATGACCTGAGAAGAGTCATATTTTGCCTGACATGATCAAATTATTCAAGTTAGAGTCATCTTACAGAACATGCTGAATTTATGAGCTACACAGCTTGAGATACAGGTAAATACATACTAGGAAATGTGAGCTACAGATAATAGGCAGTTGCAGCTTATTTGTTTAACTGTCTAACCACAGTTCTACAGCTCACAGAACCCCAGCCTGATACATCAAAGATAAGAATCTCATCTCAGAACATGACAACCAAAGCAAAGAACCTAAGTACTATAGAACTGACAATAGGGGAATCTAAAATTATACTCCCCTGCAGCCTCTGAACTTGACTCATCTCAGGCAGAGCTGCAAATATGATTCTTCTCATTTTCACATGACTTTGGAGCAGAGTTTTTATTGGTAAATAACAGAGTTCTAGAAATGATATTTCATACCCTACAGAGGGGAATAATAGTTAAATGAGGTTCCCTTTAAGACACCAGCTGTTAAAGGGAACCTGTCACCAGGAACCTACTTTTCAACAAAGACGGGTTCAAAAACCCCAATACACCTGCATTCCAAAGTTGCCTTTGTCCCTTTTATGAGCATTTTCATTTCATTATATTGTGTATTTTAACTTACCTGGCTCCCTGCCAAAATCCTGTGCTTAGTCCTGGGAGTTGGCTTTGGTTTGAATTCATTTAACCCCTAGCTCTACGGCGCAGAGGTATAAGGAGTGTATGAAGAGGGCTCACGGGCTGAGTCCTCTTCATACAAAGGTGGGGGTTTTTGCATTTTGCAGAAAACCCCCATCGCTAATAACCGCGGTCAGTGCTTTTCTGTTACGGGACATTCCATTCTTTGTCATTGGTGAAATGGGTCAGTGGTGAATATTTGCAGGTTTTTAAAAAGTGTGCAGGCATGGGGCAGGAATGCTGCATGCTAGCCCACACTTGCACGGTGGTTGCACCCCTTCTCACCCCCCTCCATGCCCACATGGTGTGAAGGTGGAGTAGTCACCAAAATACTGGCGTAGAAGCACTGATAAATCCCCCTAATCTGTACAATTTTCCAGACAATCTCAGAATGCAGAAAAGCTTTTCATTGTAGCCATGTTATACTTCTGATACAGCTGCAACAAAGAAAGCATTTGTGCATTATAATGTAGAGTTTATCCTGTACAGGAAGAAGTATACAGAAGAAAGATATTGTGAAAATCCTTACAAAATTCTGTAATAAATAAATTTGACAATAAAGAAACTATTTCCAATAAAATAATGATGATAATAATAATAATAATAAATAAAAAATATAAGGAAACTTTTTAGAAGGATATTGCATATGTGGATGAACTGGAAAATAAATGTTATTAAATAGAAATTTTCTTGTTAAAGAATATGCCTTTATTATACCTAAGTAATGATCTTTAATGTATTTTAATAGTATAATGTTACAAACCTTCAAGGTCAGAATTACTTAAAAATTCACACTATTTCATCCTAAGTACTGCTATTAAGGAGTAGTGCTATTGATTTTACTATGTGCTCACACTATTCTTACACACAATCTCTTCTGAACCCATTTTCAATCTTTTAACAACTATTTGGTGAGTTGCTTTTGCTGCTTTCTTCTTAACCTGCAGTTAATGTGTATTTAGGATCCTATTTTATAACAATGCATTTTATGAAAAGAAATATTCATATTTCATTATAAACAGATGTATTTTACTAGTAGTCATTATTGTTAGTATTTATCACTTATACATTTGTGGGATTACCTTGTGAAGTATATTTGTACTACAATTTGTAGTGTTTTTATAATTGTAGGATTTAGAGTATATTGTGGGAACACCAATCTCAGCCCCATATATGGCAGTTACCATTAATCTGAAGTTTGGGACTAGAACAAAATGCCCTTATACAGCTGGAGTTTGTCCTTAAAACATTTAGATTACCCCGGATGATTGTGGGTATGCAGAGAAATCCAAATGTTGAGTACCAGAGGGATCGCATGAGCTTCTGGATGAAGCCAAAGGCAGTAGACTCTTCACTGCACTTGTTCTCGATACTGGGTGACAGCACAGTCAAGCGAGCATGAGAACTGATCTCATTGGACCCACAGTTACTTTTCTGTAAAGTAGCAACAGGCAGAGGTGAACTTTATATGTTTGGTATACTGATCCCAGCTGTATTAGGGCATTCTGGAGGTTTAGTGGTCCCAAATTGCCTGACAGATTCCTTCAGGAGCAAACATTTTCACCTAATGACTGTTTCTCATTTCCTTTTTATTAATATTTTAAAAACTGATTTCATTATTAACATTACTGGTTCAACTTGCTTTTAAAAATTAATAATAACTCACTTTTAAAAGTTAATAAAACTATGCCTGGTTCCCTACCAGGAAGTTGCATCATCATCTGCTCTCTCCCCTGCTAGCTCTCTTCCTCTTTCTTTCTCCCCCCTCTTTCTGGCAGATCTGAGATGACAAAGATTTGATTGGAGCATGGGATCAGCTAATGGCTTCATGGGGGAGGATGGAGAAGGATGAAGTTGTGAGGGAGCTAGAAAAGCAGAGAGGAGATAATGGTGATGATTACAGCCTTCTAACAAAAGCCCCAGTGACTGGAAGCCAAAGTGTATGGGAACCTGTCTTTGAAAATGTGAAAATGTGTTCCAGAGTCAAGTATTTCGGGTGCTAATTGAAATTTGTTAAAATGAAGCAGGTAGGGGAGTAACTGTAAAATATCAAAAGTTTTTCTGCAAAATTCCTGTATCATACACAGAACTACATTTTCTATTTTAGCTAGTATACTGATGGAACTGTAGATGCATGTTTGAATTATATCTGACAAGATATTCTGATATGATTTCTAACAGAAAGTGTCTGACATATCAAAATCTACTATCAGATGAAATAGCTTTGTTGCCTATGACAACTTGTCAAAGCTTTCATTTTGTTTAACTGTAGCTAAAAAAAAAATTAACCCGGAGTCTAGATGGATAATATGGGAAACAAGACACATGCATTGCTACAAAAAGGAGCAATTACAACCACTCAAGCTTCCCTCTTCTTTTAGGCAGTTCCAAACACTGCCAGGCATCTTTGATTTGTGACTCAGGATGTAACCAGCAGCAATATAAATTCATGAAGCTGAGACTGGTATCCTAATACATTCAAATAAATAAAAGACAGTTAAGCGAAACAAGAAAATACACATGGAAAAGAGGATAAACACATTTTTAAAATACATGGGACCAGATGTATCACTTGTATTTTTTGTTGTTTTTGTGACTTTTCATATTGTTGCAGTGTTTTGGCGCCTAAACAACAAACTAGCCATGCATCAAAATAACTATGTTTTCCTCATTTATCTTATAAATCCAGATGTTTTGCTGGAACTGCTGATGATTCATCATTAGCAACTTTTTCATTTAGGCTCAATATTGGCACAAAAACACTTCAGCCTGAAGGTGGCATACACTGAGAAGCAAGCACTGAGCTCTTGTGCAGAGCAGTGTAGCAGCTGTATATTACATCAGCAGAGCTCAGCCAGTGTTTACACTACATGCCGCCACTGCTTATAGTTCATGAGCTTTTGTTTATAAATATTCTGCAAAAGCAGCAGTTCAGAGCAAGATTAAAGAGAAGTGTGTGGAAGTTTGCAGACAGTACAGAGAAGTGTCTCTGTGAAGCAGAATGGCCACACTAATTCCTGAGGATCACATGTAAGTGTCCAAATCTAAGATTGCACCCATATTGCACCTAAAGTAAAGTACAGTCACAAAATCATACTGAGACTCACAAGGCATTAATTAGAGGCTTGAACTCAACTGATCACAGATGGTTGTAGCTTATGATAATTCCTAATCAAGGCTCAAAAACTAAACTAGAGCGCCTCAACTCTAATACATATGTCCCATTATGTAGTAAGATTTTCTTGACTTCTGGGCTTTGTGAATGATACTGATATCTTTGCGTCTGACTTGTAAATGTTGTGGATAGTAAATTATTAATTTATGGTTGTTATTAGAGAGAGGGGAACCTTGAGTTTCGCCAGGAGTAGTGATAAGCACACCCGTGAAAAGCGCCAACCACGGGCATTAAGAGTGGCTCAGGTCCTCTCATTACTAGCCAGGAGAATCAATTTCTGTTGCCGCTTTTCAAATGGAACAAACAAGAGGTAAAAATGATATCATTATTAAAGATTATTAGTATTATAGGAAATAAGCAAGACAACTACCTATAAAGATTTGGTTTTGAAGGCTCTGACCAATGACCATTTCTTATCTTACTGTCACAGTCTATGGGAATAGTCCCATGGGACTAAAGTCTGTGGACTCCCTGGATCACTGCGTGGGATAAAGATGCTAGCTGCAACCCGGGTGCGGAGTCTAAGTGGATTCCTGGTCTTTGCCAGAGCCCGCCGCAAAGCAGGATGGACTTGCTGCTGCTGGGAGCCACCAGGTTGTACCAGAGCAGACAGGACTACGGGAAGGCAGGACCACAGGAAGGCAAGACCACGGAAAGGCTGGACCTCGGGATGGCAGGACCTTGGGATTGCAGAAAGTCAGGATGGCAGGACCTCGGAAAGATGGCTGGCAGGACCTCAGAAGACCACAGGGTAACCGGACCGCCACAGGATAACCAGACCCCCAAAGATAACTGGACCGCCACAGGATAACCGGATTGCCACAGGATTACAGGACCGCCACAGGATTACAGGACCGTCACAGGATTACAGGACTGCCACAGGAACACCGGAACACCACAGGAACACGGAAACACCACAGGAACACGGAAACACCACAGGAGCACGGGAACACCACAGGAACACGGAGGCGTCTGGAAACGCTCAGGAATCACGAAGGAAGCGTCTGGAAACGCTCAGGAGGCTTGCTCTTCAGCAGAATGACCTGAAGATCCAGCAGGGGATGCTGGGAATCGACAGGCTATATAGCCGAGCTGGGAATGCCAGTGCCAATAAGGAGGGCGCGCGCGCACCATAGAGTCCGCGAGCAGGGACAGGTAAGTACTGACCCGGGAGAGCTGGGCAGCAGCAGACAGCACAGCACGGGTGCACCCGTGATCTGCAACATGGATTGCGGGGGCACCCGTGCCAAGACTCCAGACTGCTGCCGGGCAGCATGAAAGCCCGTGCACAAGGAGATGTGTTGGGGGCTGTAAAAACGCAACAACTAAACACCTTCATATCGAATTGCAAAATATATCACACACTGGCACAAAAGAGATAGTAGGTATTGAATTATCTTAGATGTTCAAGTGCCTTCACTTGACAAAAACAAAGATTGAATAGATTATTTTGATACCTGCGCTGTTTTTTTCATTGTGATGCTCATATGAATATAACACTTATGTATGGTAGCAATCATGCAAACTAACCTGTTTGATTTGAATCTGGATGGGTACAGGGCTGTAACTCGTTTATTTATTTAATCTAGCAATCTGTGCCAGCACCGATCACAACAATATTCAGCAGTGGGTTGAGCCAGATCCAAACCCTACTTCTGATGAAATTTGGGGTTTATTCAAGGGGACCCGATTCGCCAAAGTTCAGCACCCAAACTTTTTTAATCAGCTTGAATGAATCTGTATTGAAGAATGTCTCTGTCTTTACTAACTTATGAATAAAATCTAATTTTTTAAAACCTTTATTTTGGAATGCAAAATATATGGTACTTTAAATTACACCCGTGAAAAAATATGACAAGTTAAATCTGGATACACAGATGCAAAAGGTGCACATAAAACTGAAAGAGATTTAACAGAACATGAACTGTTAGTCTGCATTTTGTTAAAAAATAGTAATAGTGAAAGTCCTGCAAGACTGATTTCATTGTATTTTATTGCAAGGTTTATCTGCAATCCATTGCTATTTGCTTTTTCACGCTCCATTAAATATTGATGTTTTCTTTGTATTATGCACTTTTGTTTCTTAGTAACAAGAGTAAAAATCTAACAATGAAATGGCATTCTTAGAAATGGCCAATAAAATGGTTAACATTAAATATTTCAATGGGTAAAATACAATTGTCTATATTGTGGATGTTATTATTCATATAATTTCTAGTACTTGTAAAGAATGATATTTTTTGCTTTGTGTTTATTAATTAAAACATAACTCAGACTGCTTATTATTCAAGTAGTAGACCAAATATAAGTATTTTGAGCTATCACTCAGTATTGAAGGCCAGACATCATGTAATATTGCAGACAATTTCTCTACAATCTAACCTACTGTTGTGACAGGCCACAGTAAATACACATAAATAAGGATTCCTTTTTATAGGTCATTGAGTTTTAGACCTATTGGTGGAGGCCTCATTGATAGGACCCCCATTGATTTCAAGAACGGGGGTCTAATGTACTTCTGTCACACTATGAGATGACTGAAGCAGCCAGTCGCACATTCATGGGCTTCCCAATTAATTGCTATGGAGATAGCCGATCCCCATGCTCGGCAATCTCTGTCAGCTCGATAAAAATAAACAGGGCAGCACCGCATGCTCCGGTCATCTTAGGGTGCAAGGGGGCATTGGGTCATCTCCTTGGTAAAACAGTATAAGGGTGCATTTACACAGCCATCTGGGGGGATGTATATGCGGCCGCAAATTTGTGGCCACAAATACGTCCCCATAGATGGCAATGGGGACCCGGTGGCGGTATGGTGCCACACATGTGTGGCACTGATCCGCACCATACAATGGGAAAAGACAGAGCGTGCTCTTTCTTTCCCGAGTGTGTGAATGTACCCTTACAGCCAGAGCTAGAGCAAAATGCCTCAACACTCACAGCTGTTTAATAAATAAAAGGAAGGGAGAGATACAACTTCAATCTGGTAGACAGATCTGCCATAGAAGTTACATTGTAACTAGGGGAAATTTAGGGGCATTTTTCTTACTGAAGTATATTAAATACTCCCCCCCCCACCCCAAACACAATATCAAAAATTATCTGAAATGATTTACTTTTTGTCTATGCCATAAAAGAATGAATCACACAAATATATAGGACACCTGTATCTTAAGTCTGGAGTCTTAAGAATCTGCTTTTAATAGTTGAAGTAATATGTGAAGTAATATGATAGCTATAGGTATAGAGAGACAGAGAGAGAGTCAGCTTGAGAGACAGAGAGAAACACAGAGACAGACAAAGAGATGTACAGAGAGAAACACAGAGAGACAAATATGGAGAGACAAATATAGAGAGATACAGAGAGAGAGAAACGGAGACACAGAAAATGAGAAAAACAGACAAAGTGAGAGGCACATACTGAGAGAGACAGCCAGAGAGACATGCAGAGAGGGAGATAGAGAAAGACACAGAGACACATAGAAAGAGACAGAAAGAGAAACAAAGGAACAGAGAAAGATCCAAATAGATAGATAAAGACATAGAGAGACAGAGACACATTGAATTATAAAGATAGATACTGTCACGGGTGCTCCTGCGACCCATGTTTCGGGTCGCAGACGCTACCGTGAGCTTCTGTGTGCCCCCTCTTGCCGACATTCTCACTCACTCTGCCGTACTCCAATCATGGTCCCCTCTCTTCAGCTCGCACGTCCGTGCCTCCTAGGGCACTCGCGACGGCCATCTGAAATTTAAAGGGCAAGCGCACAGCTAATTGGTTCTGGCCATCTGACTACCTATATATGTCTCTTCCTGTAACCCCTGCCATATCTTTGTTCTTCCATGTATGAGAGAAAGCTGTATTCCAAGCCAAGTGAGATTATCCTGATTTCCCGTTGTGACCTCAATACCGTTCCTGACTACGATCCCATGCTGTCTGTCCTGACCTTTTGCTACGTCCCCAACTCTGATCTTGTGCTGTCTGTCTTGACCTCCTGCCTGCCCCTGACCACGCGTTTGCCTCACAATTCTGTACTACACCTTGGCTGCCATCACGGGCAAAGTCGCACCTGTGGAGCGACCTGGTGGTACCACACTGCAACAAGTCCAACAGAGGATCCACTACCTCTGATCCTGACAGATATACATAGAAATGTCATTAATATGAGATCTGAGATTTGATTGGTTACTATAGAAAATGGGGCACATTTACTTACCCGTCCCTCGGAGTTCCCAAAAGTGCATTGTCTCACGACAATGCACTCTACCGCGATTCACTAAATTTGTGCACCTGATATCCTGCATGTGTCGCTTCCCCGCTCAGGTCTGCCAGAGTTTACCTTCTTCTTCCCAGTGTATGTAAGTGCATTGGATGCTACACGATTTGAATCTTAATCCCTCGCTCTGAACAAAGCCACAACTGAATCCAGGCAAAAAAAGGATACTCCGAATAATTTGATGAAAAGGCAGCCCAAAAAATAAAGATGAAAAACTGTGGGTTTTTAATCCCATAGGTGATGACGTTCCGGCTCTTACAGTCCGCGAACCTTTCTCAAGTGACTTTATAAGTGCAAATGAATACATAAATGGCATATCTGTGAAATACTTCATATACAAACAATTATCATAAAAAATCATCATAAAACATATCCTTTGAAAGTGCAGTGCATATCTCATGTCAGAATAAATAATACATTAATATTATAGTCTAGTGTACTTCGTGTACCCATTAATTCATTATCCTATTTAACCCCTTCCCGACTAGTACGGCGCGCGCCGGGTTCCGGTGCATGGAGAGGGCTCGCGGGCCGAGCCCTCTTCATAGCCGGTAAGTCTTTGCTGCATATTGCAGGAAAGGCTTACCGGTAACACCCGCGATCGGTGCTAGCACCGCGATCGCCGCCGGGAATGCTGCCGGAGGCTTCAAAAAGATGGCGCCGCATGGGCCGCCATCTTGCCGCGGATCTTCGCTCCCCAATGACGTCACGGGGAGCGGTGATCCGTTGCCATGTCACGAAGGCCCGAAGCTGTCTCGTTTTAACCCATTCATTACAATGTGCTATCAGCACATTGTAATGAATGAGGAGTAAAATCCCCATATACTGCCATTTTGCAGTATGGCAGTATATGGTAGGATCGATCAGACAACCTAGGGTTAAAGTACCCTAGGAAATCTGAAAAATAGTTAAAGTAAAAGTAAAAAAAAGTTTTTAAAAAAATTATATTAAAAAAACCTAAAAATTCAAATCACCCCCCTTTCCCT
>CM033642.1:54535631-54731330 GCA_019512145.1 Engystomops pustulosus
TATAAAGTAGGTAAGTATCAACCTGGCTAAAGGAAAGTTTAGGTGTAAACTGCTTGCATAGATTTATCCTTTTTTTCTTTTTTTTAGCTTTTTTGTACATTTTTTAACCTTTTCATTTACTGAAGCTCTTGGTGCCCTAATTTTCCTTCTTTTGCCAAATTCATCTATGAAACACACAGACACAAATTGCAGGACTAAGATACATCTGCCTCAATATATATTGCATACCAGATACACACTAGGAACTGTCATTGCACTTTTTTATAAATATTTATCATCCCAATCCTTTGTTTTATTCTGTCCTATAAACAAAAGTTTTTAGTGTTGAAGTGGAAAGAACGTCAAGGTTACCTGATTTGCCTTAGCGATGCCTGTGGGCAAATTCATAATGAATAAGTTGAATAAATATGCCTGAAATACTGAGAAAGGTTACCGTTGATAAAAAAAAAAAAACTACACACATGATCAAATATTTTATATAAGGATCTTTTTCTACAACTAATTACTAATTTGTATATCTCAATAGTAAATAAATCAGTCCCTACCTGTTTCTGCTCTATTCGAAATTAAAATAATGATTAGGGAATATGGTTACATTTAGATGATACAATTGTGCCTAAAAGTCTCACAATACAAAGTCTATTAATTAAAGACATTACTTTCTGACAGCTTTATTAGTTAGATCATTTGATAATACCAAGCCAATTAAAATATGCCCTTACTGCTTAAACCTGCTGCGTTTCTGGGGCCTGAGACACATCACTATGGGTATTGCAAGTGATAGGGTCATTTAATAATTATCAAGCTAGTTAATTTTCCAAACTGTAGTGTTTCAAAAGAAGTTGGTTTATAACATGATGAAATAGGACAAGCAGTTAATCACCACTGCAAAGCACTAATAAAACCTCTAGGGATACATCAATTAGGAAGATCTCCTAATGAGTTTAGATATCCAAGTGAATTTACAGATTGACAAATTTTGTTTCATTTTAAGAAATGTTATTAATTTAATGTTTTCAAAGCCAGACATTTTACTCTTATACTGTAATGCAATGTATTCAAAATTGCTGTATGGTTCCATCAATCTATTCTTGCCCTTGAATACAGAGTATTCAAAAAGTGCTTTTTCTATATCATTGTATTGTTATGTATCATAGCAGTGCTCTGGGTGCTGAGGGTGCATTATTCTGCCTCATTAAATCACAGCCCACCTATCTCTTTGGGGCTTTGTTTTTATGGGTTTCACTGTTCTGTCTAAACGATCCTTTAATTATAAATAATAATAATAATTCTTTTTTTTTATAACGCACACAGATTGTGCAGCGCTGCACAGAGCTTGCCAAATCAGTCCCCATGGGGCTCACCAGTTGGAGTGTGGGAGGAAACTGGAGGATCCAGAAGAAACCCACACAAACACAGAGAGAACATACAAACTCATTGCAGATGTTGACCTGGGTGGGACTTGAACCCTTAGGTCAGGCTGAGCCCATGATCCTCTCCGTGCAGGGTTGATGTTTGCTGCATATTGTAGCAAGCGTCTACCACTTATACCCGCGGGCAGTGCCTGCACCAATTGTGGGTGTTAACTATTTACAAGCCTCTGGCAAAGCTCCTAGTTACAGACTGACCTCTCTAACCACTGTGATCTCTGATTAAGCTGTCTGGATGCTTTTCTTTAGTCACAGGCTGTAATAATTAGCTGTAAGGTGTCTGTAATGAAGATTTATTGATAATCCTTGTTCTCATGGCAGCACAAATGTTCAAAATCCAATTGTACAGGGACAAAAAAGTTTTTTTCTGTAGTCACAATTATAAAATATAGCAGTACTGACTTACATACTAATTCAGCTTAAGTACAAACCGAAAGAACGTCATTTTTGTAGGACATACTAGTGGCTAAATGGTTAAGACATTAAGACATTTAGATCATTTTTCCATTGAAACATGTAATGTATGGGATAATAACATTTATATTTTGATATTATGGCGTTTTAGGGATGCAGAGATACCTAACATGTGCCAATAAGTAAGTGCTTTTGACAAGATCAACTCCAGCACTATATATTATAGCAGACACCTCCCTGTATTGCAAGGGCTCAGGCTGTAAGGCCTCTTCATACAGTGAAAAAGTCAGAATGCCAAACATATGTGGAGGGGAATTTATTAATTTCTCTTTTTCTCTTTTTGAAATGATGATATTTCTGGAACAGCTTTTTGCATCATTACAATTTGTACTTTGTTTTGTTTTCTTGATGTGAGACTAGATAGAATAGTTTTATTAATTACATGATTTATGTTTATAGAACTGCCAGAAAAATCACAAAAATAATTTGCACTGTTTCTTGTTAAAGTTTTTTTTTTTTTTCTTACAAATAAGCATTAAAATTGAATAAACCATTTCCAGAATGTCTTAAAATATGGACAGGTTCAATCATTCACCTCTCCCAAGGATCAGCTACAGATCCAGATGTGCATGTACTCAGATTTGTCTTCTTCTCTATACTACCTTCCATTGGCAGGCTAATCTGGGGGTCGGGGGGATTCAAAGACATATAACTTCTGTTACATGGACCTAGAAACACAGAATCTCCCCTTTAATGTTGTGCCACGATCTTGGTATTACATGACATATCCACAGGAGCTGTATATAAAAATTCCACTTCTTTATTTAGCTTTAAGTGTTCATTGTCCGATTTGGAAATATTCCTTTTTCAAATAACATCAGTTTATCTTGGTGCCACGGTTCAGAAAATATAGATGTTTGGAGTGTGCTCTTGCTATGACAACTATAAATTGGCTATTTGCATGGGGTAAGTGCTATTAGGACATATATGGATCCATTACATTGGTACAAAAGGGTTAAATAGCAGCTGAGCTACAGTAACAACATGCAAACACTTTATAAGATTTAAAACTACTTTTCAATCTGATCAGCATTGAACTGGCCCATGGACTCAAATAATTATCCTTGGAGAGCTCAGGTTTAACTACAAACTCTATATTTGTGAAGCCAGAGTGAAACTTTTCCTTATACTTTGTTAATGTGTTCTAATAAAAGGAAGTCAATGTATAATTCTGCCGCATGGAACAAGAATGGGGGAAATAACCAATTGTGTATATGGTCTTCCTAGAAGTTTCTATAAAACTTCAAATGAATAATTCTGGTAGATTCTGAACCAGTATGGAAAATATTTAAGATGCTGATTGTAGGTGAATTCTTTGATTATTTTCTTTTTTAAGCTATTACTTCTTCCTATAACTCGGTGCTGTATAGGTGTGCACTATTGAGAAATGCAATACATATTGGACTCTACAGTTTCTTTACAAAATGTCTACCTCAGTTTTGGAATACATAAGGTTTTTATCTAACAAGCCATTTGAAATCTGTTCACAACTTTGCTAAATCCTGACTTTAAAAATGCGAATGTGACTGGTAGAAGACATCATTTATCTAACAAATATCCTAACTGTAAAGCAGAACAAATGTGCACATATTATTATAATTTCTGCCATATGTTATGTTATTCTAATATGTGGGATAAGGGGCAGCGATCGCTTTTGTTATGCTAATTTTTGCACTCTTGTATGATATAAACTATGAAATCCAATCCCCTAAGTTTCATTACATTCTCTACTCTTCCTGTTTAAGCTGCTTGCACATCTCCCAATACTGCATAAAATACCCATTTGTAATTATGTTTAACCTTTGTAAAGCCTCTGTGTAAAGTCAACTCATTAATCTTTAACCTGACAAGCCTTAGGGGCTCTGGAATCAGTGCAGCCATGTATTAGATGCAGAGACCACAGACTAGAAATACAAAGGGGTAATTAGGAGGAGGTGTGGAGAGGAAGAGACACACCGAACGGGATATTATTATCTTATTCTACATGTCAGCTTGTAGCACGGACAAAAGAAGTCAAATTTTTATAGACAGAAAGTGAGCATTAATCTTGGTTACAAATTGGCTGAACTATTGCCCTCAGCATGTATTTAAAATGAACACATCTGACTAGTTAAGTAAGGTAGGAAAAACCCTCACTATTATTGTAATAATCTGTTACCTTTATGCATTTTATCAAGAAAAATGCGGTAATGACCACAGGGAATGATTATTCGACTGAAAAAACCATTATTTGACTTATATACAACTTCAACTTAAGAACAAACCTCTGGACCCTATCTTGTACGTAACCCGGGGACTGCCTGTATATACGTATTGGGGCTCATTTACTAAGGGTCCGTGGTCCGCACTATCGTCAGATTACCCAATGATTTCCGTGTTGTGTCGCATTTAGAAAGGGTTTTTGGCGCACGCGATCGGATTTTGGCGCATTGACGCCGGCTTTCATGCAACACAAATCGGGAGGCGGGCCATCAGACGATCCGGCGGATTCGGACTACACGCAGGATTTAACAAAGCAATTTTCATAATGCAGCCTGATAAAGCATTGCACAATACAGCAGCTGTATAATAAAGCAGACACCCACTACGTATAGAGAGAGCTCAGTCTGTGAATCCCCATACACCACTTCACGACCAATTGATGTAAGTTTACTTTGACTGGATAGAAAGGGTTAAGCAGGAGCCACTATCATATGTTAACACTGTGTTCTCTGTGCAAAGAATAGACTTGAAAAAAACTGACTGTAGTTGGTTGTAATTGTTGAAAAATGTAATTTTTTGAAAGCACTTTTTCATTTGCTTTGAAATATTGTTCTAATACAATGAGTCCAAGGAGCACAAATGGAAAGGAACTGTATAGGATATATTTCCCACCTCTCTAAACAATGGTTTTACCTAATGCACTCTGCAATGTACAAGTCATTTAAAAAGCCGACATCTACAACATCATTTAGAGGCACAGGAAAATAATTGTATTTCAAGTTATGCAGCACTAATTATTTTGTAAGATCTACACATAATAATCTTTTTCATTTTCTGCCATGATAAGGTGTCAAGAAGTGAATGTGACAAACTTTGCACATTTTATTTCTAAACCAAGATGATATTAACAGAACAGATTGTAGATTAGAAACAATTGTAAAGTCAAGGTTACATTCTAACCAAAAACTTAGTTGGTACATTGCGTTTTGTTATACTGTTGGCATAAATACAATGAGAAGTTAGAAGGGTGTTAAAAATAATTCACTGACTTTCTCTCCTTCGTTAGCACACTGCTTCCATACTACAGATTTTGTAGCCTTAGAATTGTCATTATTTCAGATTGTGCTGTTTCTATGTATTCCCGTTGTGACCCTGGTTCTGCTTTTTAACTTCGCTCCTTTGCCGCCTGCCTTGACCTACTGCTACGTCTGTGACTCCGATCCTGTGCTGCCCTTTCCTGACCTCCTGCCTGTCCCTGACTACGAGATTGCCTGCTGTTTCTGTACCTCGACCTTGGCTGCCATTGCGGACAAGTCACGCCTGTGGAACGACCCGGTGGTACCACACCGCAGCAAGACCATCCTGCTTTGCGGCGGGCTCTGGTGAAAACCGGGTACCACTTAGACTGCGTCCCAGGTTGTGGCTTGCGTCACCTTCCGCAATGGTCCAAAGGATCCACAACTTCAAAGCTTGACAATATATACACATTCTGATGTTTGACGCTATGCTTTACTGCTAATAAACTTTAGATTTTGAGCAAGAAGTAGTGTAATATTTCTCACTCTGGAGAAGACTCCAGACCCCTTTTTCCTTAGGTTTGAAGACTTGTGACTTTATATTTGGGTTATGTGGGTACATGTCATTCAGCAAGGATTGCTCTGAAGAATGTTGGGCTCTTTGATTTCTAAATTTTTAACTTACTGATTTTAGTAAATAACATTGTATGTTTCACACTACAAAACCCATGAGTATTTGATTATTGGAGGTCTGTAGAGCAATAGATGCTGCAAATATATATGTATCCAAAGGAATATTGGGTGGGGGACAGCATGAGGACAGTGCAGTACTTTAGAGATAACAATTCCCTTTCAATCTCTGAGGAATACCATTACAAACAGCTAAGTACCTTCCGTGGCTCTGGAGGGCCAAACATAGTAACACCTCAACACTTACCCTATTGAAATACATATGTCACTCATCAACAGTGAAGGGGAAAATTTTCCCTTTTATACTTCCATATTACTACTCCCCCAAGTTAATTACCTTAAATGCTGCACTGGGAAGAGGACCTAGGGGTGGATCTTGAATGGAAGGACTTAGCATCATTGACGGATAGACTGTCAATTAACACATCAGCTACAAGGTGCTTATGCGCTGGTATATGGTCCCGAATAGACTCCCGACTGGCTAACTTTTGGACAGCAGTTTGGGATCTTATTCGAGACATAATAGAGTCACTTCACCCAGGGAACCATTAATAGTGTTGTTGAATGACACTGTACCAGAAATACCTAACGTTAACCCCTTAGCGACAGATGTAGGGTCCTGGTGCAGTGAGAGGGCTCAAGGGGAGCAAAGACTTACCGGTGCTATGTCCCCGATGGCTGTCGGCAATGCTGCCAGCGGTTTAAAAAATATGTCAGCGTCGCTATCTTGCCGAGGATAGTCGCTCCCCGTGACGTCATCCGGGAGAGGCAATCCATCGGCATGACAGCTTCGGGTCTTCCGAAGACCCAAGGCTGTCTCGTTTTAACCCTTTCATTACAAAGATGCTTTTTATCAACATTTTCACTGTATTTGGAATTTTCTTCTCACTTCCCAGTACATGACATGAAAAATTAAATACCATCACTATGAAGTGCAATTTGTTATACAGAAAATAAGCCATCACAGAGCTCTTTACGTGGAAAAATAAAAAGTTATAAAAAATGGAAGTGAAAAATCTAAAAGGGCCAGGTCGTTAAAAGCAAATTTAATCAATATGTTTGTCTAGCGGCAAGTGTAGTGCTAGCCAGGGTGTGGAAATCCCAATTCATGCCAATGGGAAAGCTTGCATGAATAATGGTTAATGACTTTCTGAGTTGCTTGTTAGATGGCACCATTGAAAAGTTTGAAAAAGTCTGGGGGCCATGGTGCTCCTTCCTCTCATATGACTGATAGATATGGGATGGTATCCATCTGGGGACAAGTAATACCACAGTAGCAGACACTGGTTCCCAGAGAGTCGGGAAGAGTTGTACTCATGCTCTCTTGCTGCCAATAGTAAAACCGGGACTCCATCCCCCCCCATATTCTTATCCACAATATGATTATACCTTTTAATGTTGCATGTTGGGCCCAAGTAAAACGCCTCTGTCTGTTGTAAAACTTTTATTTATGATGCTCCCCCAGTTGTCTGGGGGCTACTAAAAGTGAGTTTAAAACAAATATATAGATATCCATATTTTAGTATTTTGGCTTTTATTGTCCTTAAGTCAGCATACATTACATGGCTCCACAATAAGAAAAATTCACCCATCTGCAAAATGTCAGTAACACACCGTTTCTAAATTGCTTTTATCTTTTCTGACAAGAGAAGTCTGTTGTAAATATAAATTGAAACTTCATGATATAAATGGCATAAATCCTAAACTCCTGTAGTTATCCTTTAGCTTGTCAAGTATCTATCTAGCTTTTGATCTATCCAGATCTAGAGGTGTTCGATTGTAGTACATTTGTAAACTATTGTATGCTATACTTCAAGTCTGTTGGTGAAAGATTTCTTGCATACTACGCACTGCAATCTTATAACTTTAAGACAAGGACAAGTTTTTATAGAAAACCTCTAATGGACTTGCAGACTGATCTATTTTGAAGTCATTAAATATTTAGTAGTTATCCAGTAGAAATGTAACTGATTCCATTAAGTAGTTAAGTTTTTAATCAAATGGTATAGGCAGCGTCTTTCTAAGTAACCGATTTCTTTTACTCAATAATCCCACAAAACACAAATGATCTCAGCAGGATTTTGAGTCTCGAAGCTGGAATATCTGCATACATAATGTGTAAGTGATTAACATATGATACAGCACTTGACAATTATATGAACTATTACCATTAACAATCAGATGGTCAGCACATCTTCCCGGAGCTTGACATTAATGAATTTCCAAGCTCTCTAGCTTCCATCTTATAACCTACACTGGAGCAGAGTCATTACCTCAAATGTGTTAGTCTTTGTATAACCATCGTAATTAGTCAGTGTAGCTTAGATTTAAATATATTTAATAGGTCTGAAAAAAATATCACTCTGATATGCAAGTGTTTGCCTTGGTAATTTTGACTAAAGACAAAAAGTAAGAATATAAAATCAACCATTGTTAATGTTGCAGACATTTCACAAAAAGCAGGTTGTTCATAAACAAGCAAAAAATACAGCAATAACAGCTATGTGCTGCACACCTCTCTCATGGAGCTACAGACAGTCAAGGGTTGATCCAGTAAACCCAAATTGTAAAACATAGAAAATAAGTTCTGACCGGAGCTCCCGATTCCCTTGCTTCCGTGTGTCTTTCTCTTCCAATATGTCACTCACAAAATAGAGCAGTTCACAGCTAGCAACGCCCAAGAAGAAGCTGAACCGGGCGAAACCCAGGGTCGGGCGAGAACGTGCAGCTGGCGTCCCATATTGGAGTTTTATATGCGCATTTTATTGCTTGTTTATTGTTAAACTGTACTACGCTATCTGCGGGTGAATTTCTTCCAGCGATCTACCGCAACATATGTTGCATACGGAGGAGGTCACAAGAAAAACTCAGGAGTGTTGGTCTGAAAAGTGGTATATTCTTATCGGAGGATTCAGGAATTTGTGCTGGAGGAGTGTGAACTGCTCTATTTTGTGAGTGACATATTGGAAGAGAAAGACACACGGAAGCAAGGGAATCAGGAGCTCTGGTCAGAACTCATTTTCTTTGTTCATAAACAGTAGTATCTACTCACTCTATTGACATATAGAAACTGAGCACCGGAACACCCCCTTCAGTGCACCCCCTAAAAAATGGCTGCGTGCCACACAAATGTGGTGCAGGCATTTCAGTTTGCACTAGAGAGAACGTGCGACAGAAAACAGGCGCACGGCCCTTAGTGAATGTTCCCCAATATACCTGTTATACCGTGGGGTTTTTAAGTCATTTTTAATATTCTTGTTCCATAGTCAATTTTTTACCAGCACCAACTTAATTTTTGGACTTAAAAAGGACATATATCATTGAATAAGTTGCTCATCTTGGGAAAAAAATGACTTTCCAAATTCAAATACAGCAATAAGAATTAATATCAGGATCAATTACCTAGAGTATCTCCCGACTATCTGAACGGTATGTTGTTAAATCACTGCATTAAAGCAAAACATTTTTCCCAACATTTATTTAACAGGTGTAACTATTTGAAAGTACGTAGTATTGCATGAAGTCACCCACAAGTTATTGTAATGATGTAGCTGTATCACAAATGAGGGGAAATTAAATTACAAATTCTTGTTTTTAAGCCTGCCTCTATGCCTATTGGTGAGTGAATGGTGCTAGCGGTGACCTTGGATTTGAATAAATATTTATGCTGTAGGGGCAGAATGGTAGCTCAGTGGTGAGCACTACAGCCCTGCAGTGTTGGGGTCCTGGGCTCTAGTCACGTCCAGGTCAACATCTGCAAAGAGTTTGTATGTTCTCTCCATGTTTCCGTGGGTTTCCTCTGGGTCCTCCGGTTTCCTCCCACACTCCAAAACACACTGGTAGGTTGATTAAATTGTGAGCCCCATGGGGACAGGGACTTATTATTATTATTCTGTGACCTCACCATGCATCTGCATTTGCACTTTATTTGGTTCCCTATGTTCTTACTTTTGCATTGTGCCATGTTTTACATATATATATATATACCCAGGAATAGATCTCCTTAGAGTATCTGGTATCTAAGATTTGCCTGTTTTTACTTTTTTTAACAGACACTGCTCTTTTCCCTAAATTTCCATATACCCAGCATTATTTTGTTTTGGTACTTTATATTACTTTATGAATTGACATGGAATTTTAATATACATTTCTATAAATATTTATATTTTTTTTTATTAGTGGGTAGTTATTTTGTCTGTTCATATTGGAATTTTATTCCTATTCTATGCATGTTTATCAAAATGAAATATTAACGGCATTTCTGTGGTTGCACAGAAAGCATCAATACTGGGTCATCGCATAATAATAGTATTTTTGCATAAAACGGCACTGAGAACTTTTTGAACGGGGATTAAATATGTGTTTTTTACCATCATTGTATGCTTGTTTTAATCATGTTCAAGCACTAAAACATTGCAATCAGCAAAAAGCGCTAGTAAAATACCATGTAATTGGAGATTGAGCCTTCAGAAATGATTTAAAAGTGTTATTTTTTCATAGCTTGATTTTCCTGTTTGTAATATTCAACATAAAAGCTACAATTGATTACTGCTAAGAATACCATAATCAATTAAAAATAAATAAAAATACTCCACCAAAGCAAAACCTCCTGTATTTTTCACCTTTTGTCTCTAAGCTTATAATGTGTGTGACTATAACCATAATGCATGCTTTTTAATGTTTATTCCGGCATGTTTTTATTTTTTTCTTATAATCTCTTAATTTCCTTTCCATTTCCACCAGCAGGGTGCTCTTGTCACGTTGAAAGCTTGTTTTTAAATAATACATGAAAAAAATAAGGATACGTTAAAATCCAGTTGTTGAAAATAATAATGCCACACACTTCACTTACAGTACAAGATAATCACCTGCAATACAATGACTCACAATTTTTTATTTTCTTACTAATAAATAAATGTAAATGTAAAATTTCCACCTATAAAACTCTACTTTGGGCTTTGGTAAATAAGCATTTTTTGGGGTTGTTTTAGAAAAGCACTTTCATCTTTTATCAGAAATGGTTAATTGATGGAGTGATTTTCTTGCAGCAATACAGATCCATATAGGTCATTTACCCCATGCCTTTCACCATGCGTAACAGTTTATTATTATCAAATCCAGTTGAAATGTTTAGGACAACTTGCTATTTTAAAGACTTTTGACTATCACATAAGAAGAATTTCCAGCATCTACTAGGGATTCAAAGCAATGCTTGTTGGGTTTATTCCACATGTGTTTGCTCAATGAAACACAAACCATATGGTGGCCATATTCTCTGCTATTAGTGGATGAATCTGCATGGGCAAGAGTGTCATAAAGTAAGAAAAGTGACAATACGGCACAGTATTGCGGCAGAGATATGGGGACTTCATGTACCTTATGTAACTTAGATGATTGTAGTCCCTCGAACAGCAATCAATCTTTAAACTATGGTCACCAAATGGTCTGAGTTTCACAGACCGTACACACACTTATGTGAATAAGCCCCTATTTGTACAGCACCAGATCACCTTAAAAAATCCCCCTGTCTAGGAATTCTATTCTATATCAGCTCATTAAGTAACTACTATGAAGACAGTATTGGTGGTAGTGGCATCAGAGGCCTGATCACATTGTTTAGAAAAGTGGGCCCAGTGTCAGACCCACTTTAGAAAGTGCTTTGACCAATTTATTTAATACCCAATAGCTGGAATCTATTAATGTGTTGCAAGGTACATAAGTTTAGAGTCTTTTGCTGCACCAGATTAATCAACATGATGATAATTCTGCCACAGTGTATGACTGCCGAGTCCTACTTTAGACCTTCTTCTAGTTGGTCTAGTTCATGTCTGGAGCACCATCTTATTTTTTTTTTGCCATGCTGACTTGTGGCAAAAGCCATTTGACGTGAATGACAATAGAAGTCTGGCCCAAATGGATTACAAAATTCCGTCGATACAGTTGTTCTATGACCCCACTTATGTGGAAAACTCAACATATAGTTCATGCACATATTACGGGAGTTTCAATTTATTATAAAGGAACTGCTGTACATATACTATAATTCATGGCACGAGCACTTAGACACACATTACAATTCATCATTATCCATAAAGCTTCATTACAGACATCTTACAGCTGATCATTGCAGTCTGGGACTATAGTAAAGCATCCAGAGAGCTTCACCAGAGGTCACAGTGGGCAGAGGGGTCCGTCTGTAACTATGGGTTGTCTGTAAGTCGGGTGTTCTTAAGTAGGGGACCGCCTGTATACGGTAAATGTAAAATTTCCACCTATAAAACTCTACTTTGGGCTTTGGTAAATAAGCATTTTTTGGGGTTGTTTTAGAAAACCACTTTCATCTTTTATCAGACATGGTTAATTGATGTAGTGATTTTCTTGCAGCAATACAGATCCATATAGGTCATTTATCCCATGCCTTTTACCATGCCTAACAGTTTATTGTTATCAAATCCAGTTGACATGTTTAGGACAACATGCTATTTTAAAGACTTTTGAATATCACATAAGAAGGATTTCCAGCATCTACTAGGGATTCAAAGCAACGCTTGTTGGGTTTATTCCACATATGTGTTTGTTCAGTGAAACACAAACCATATGGTGGCCATATTCCCTGCTATTAGTGGATGAATCTGCATGGGCAAGAGTGTCGTAAAGTAAGAAAAGTAACAATACGGCACAGTATTGCGGCAGAGATATGGGGACTTCATGTACCTTATGTAACTTAGATGATTGTAGTCCCTGGAACAACAATCAATCTTTAAACTATGGTCACCAAATGGTCTGAGTTTCACAGACCGTACACACACTTATAAGCCCCTATTTGCACAGCACCAGATCACCTTAAAAAATCCCCCTGTCTAGGGATTCTATTCTATATCATAGTAGCTCATTAAGTAACTACTATGAAGACAGTACTAGTGGTAGTGGCATCAGAGGCCTGATCACATTGTTTAGAAAAGTGGGCCCAGTGCCAGACCCACTTTAGAAAGTGCTTTGACCAATTTATTAATACCCAATAGCTGGAATCTATCAATGTGTTGCAAGGTACATACCGTATATACCGGCGTATAAGACGACTTTTGAAGACAGAAAAATCTTCTGTCTTCTCTGGGGTCGTCTTATACGCCGGTAATCGTCTTATACGGCGGCGTCCTCGGTCCCGGGCATGGAGAGGGCTCACGGGCTGAGGCCTTCCATAGCCAGTAAGTCTTTGCTGCATTGCCAGCAAAGGCTACCGGTAACACCCGCGATCGGTGCTAAGCACCGATCGCGGGTGTTTGCACGCGGGCTGCCGGCGCTGTTTGAGGCTGCCGGCAGCAGCCACGCTGTGCAAACCACGCCTGCGAAAAAAATCGGGGGAAATTACTCACCCTCCTGTTGGCCCCGATGTCCGCCTGTGCTGTCTTCAGTCTTCGCGCGCCGTCTTCATGTCTTCTGCTGGGGTGCCGCCATGTCTTTCCCCCGGGTCGGCGACGTAGTATACGTCAGCAGCGGCGCATCATACATAGGCGCCTGCGGGAAGATCAAATGGCGGGCCGGCAGAAAGAAAGAAAGAAGACGGCGCGGACATCGGGGGACGAACGGAGGTGAGGATATTTTATTTTTTTTTAATGCTGGGCTGATACTAGGGGCGGCAGTGACTGTCTTACTATCTGGGGGCTGTGCTGTATACTAACTGGGGCAAGGGCGTATACTACTGGGGGCTGTGTGTTATACTGGGGCTGTGCTGTATACTACTGGGGGCATGCTGTATACTACTGGGGGCAGTGATGTATACATGGGGGCTGTGACTGTATAATACTGGGGGGCAGTGATGTATACTACTGGGGCAGTGCTGTTACTACGTGGGGGCAGTGCTGTAGACTACTGGGGGCAGTGCTCTTACTACGGGGGAGTGCTCTATACTACTGGGGCAGTGTATACTACTGGGGGCCAGTGCTGGATTATAGACTGGGGCAGTGCTCTATACTACTGGCGGCAGTGCTTCTAACTACGGGGGCTGTGCGTAATGGTAATGTTGTTGTTGTAGCCGTTATGTTATGAGCGGACAGTTTTCCTGCTATATACGCATGTCATAAGAATTTAAATTAAAAAACGAAGGGCATTTTAAATTCAAATCTGTTTTTTTTTTAATTATTACCCGGTGTTTTTTATGCGTTGGAAAGGGGTAGTCTTATCGGGCGGAATAATGCTTGAAACCTATATTTTAAACAGGAAAAGTAGGGGGTTCGTCGTTGACACCAAGGTGTTTATAGCCGGAATATCGGTAAGTTTAGAGTCTTTTGCGCTGACACCAGATTAATCAACATGATGATTAATTTCTGCCACAGTGTATGGATGCCGAGTCCTACTTTTAGACCTTCTTCTAGTTGCGGTCTAGTTCATGTTGGAGCAAAATCCTAGTTTTTTGTTGCCCTGCGACTTGTGGCAAAAGCCATTGACGTGAAGACAATAGCAGTCTGGCCCAAAGGATTACAAACTTCGTCGATTCAGTTGTTCTATGACCCCACTTATGTGGAAACCTAACATATAGTTCATGACATATTACGGGAGTTTCAATTTTTATAAAGGAACTGCTTACATATACTATAATTCATGGCACGAGCACTTAGACACACATTACAATTCATCATGGAGGGGTGATGATAATAATTCATTGTGGTGGGCTCTATATAATAATAATAATAATAATAATTGGGGAATATATATAAAATATTCGTGATCAGGAACAATATATGACATCATTTTCCATTCTGTGTGAGTAGATTGGCAACTGGTCTTCTCTGTTGGAGAAGAGATGCACATCATTCAGTAAGAAGTGTGTGTCTCATAATGAATTAGATAAGTTTCTTAAACCTGGAACACAAATCTAAGCCAGCTAGCATGTAGCACAGTTTTGAATTGACTTTCTAGCTCAACAATCTGGTGGGTTGCATGAGGTCATGTCCCCCTTGATAAGCCTTCTCACGTTATGGGAAAGTGGCAGGATACAGATATAGGGAAAGTCACACCTTTAATTGTGGAACAAACCCTACATCTAAATTTGAAAAGTAAATTATGCACATATTTCCCAACAATAAATACCCTCCACCATTGTCTAGTTGCACACATGCCCATACATTCCTCTGTAAAATGTGGCCCATCTCAAGTTTTCCCAAGGCAGCTAGTTCTATCTCATTGCTTCTCTGAATATTTTTTGTGAACAGACAAGTTAAACTTTTTGGCAAAAATGTACAACAATGCACGCAATCGGATTGCATTGGCACCAGTTTTCATGCGACAGAAATCAGGGGGCGGGATTTAACTCTAAATTTGTGTCGCAAGATCAAGCATTTACATGCACCGGGAAGAAGAAGGTGAACTCCGGCGGATCTAATCGGGGAAGCGACAGATGCAAGATATCGAGCGCACAATATTAGTGAATAGTGGCAGCTGTGCATTGGAGTTGGGGAACGCGCCTCAGGGATCGTGCAGGGACGGGTAAGTAAACTGCCCCTATATGTCAAAAGAAAAAAAATATGGGACACATTTATTAATAGTAAGGCAAGCTGCATGTAATGCAGTTTGCCACTCTAACGTGCAGAGTCCACCAGATTATTAAAGACCAGCGCATGGTCTTCAATAATCTGGTGCACCCTGCACGTGGCAATCATGCATACATTTACGTGCAGAATTTTCTGTCATGGTGGACACAGAGCAACCGGAACATAAAAGTAAAACATTTCATAAATACATGAAATAAAAGTAAAACATTTCATAAATACATGAAAAAGCAGTTTGTTTAATAAATGTGGGTCAATGTATAACAGTAATACATGTGGGTTGCTTTACTGTGTAAGGGTGCGACCATATGTTCAGTTTTTGATGCTCAAACCAGGAGTGGAGTAAAAGTAAGAGGAGGAGTAGCACCATGTGCTCACCGTACCGTGCCATGGCCACATAAAAGATAGACCCTGCTCAATGGCCGTAAGGATGGCCTTGCATCACTGTTCTCTATGGAGAGGGGAGGGGCAAGCAGTGATTGCTTCCGCTTCTCTCTAACGCGCCCTTTGTGTGCCCGCCCAGCTGTAGTCATTCGTGTGCTTGCACTCTAATAGTGTGAAGTGACAGGGGGAAAATTTAACCACAGTGTCTAACAAAATGTAGGGGGTCATTTATCTTTATTTTTATTCATGTTTTTTGTCTTTTTTTAGACTTTTTTTTGGCACATTGCAATTTTTGGGCATTTTTGGGGACATTATGAAATGTGCACTGAAGTCTGCCAGACATGTGTTTTTCGGACACATTTATCTTCTATTCCAGATTGGATTTGCAATATTTGTGCAAAAAGAGATCTGGAAAAAAAATGTTTAACAAAAAGTGAGATTGATAAATTACCAAAGAAGCAGACAGGAAAAAGACAGGTTAAAACAAACAGAGATAAATACATACAATGGGGGTCATTTATCTTGATATGGAAAAATGTATATCATAATAAAATAATATCTATATGAATAATGCTAATAATAACTACTTCTAAAATCCTAATGGTAGGTTTCGTTAAATTTCCACATATCTTTGCTTCTCATTTTTATGCTTTTTCATGCCTCCAGCAACCAACCTATGACCCCTCTAAAAGATATGACATCACTATGTTGTGGTTTTAAAAATGTGAGAACACTACGCAGATTAATTCACGGGAACCAGGCAGATATATTTTGGACAACATTAATATGTGATGCTATTATAATCACTATGTTGTGGTTTTAAAACACCCCTCAAATTCTACTTCTGATTGGTGCTTTATGCTATAATGGTATAGCGTGTGTTATATTCTGATTGGATAATGCATTGCTGATTCAATGTACAATTTTTGCATAAAACCTGTACCCATGATGGCTGAAATCTGATTTCTGACCTATTGGACATAATCCTTGAATATGTAATAAACACACTAAAAGAAATTGTGTGTTGTGATCTATGGGGGACTGAGAAGTTTATTTTCCATAACAGTATTACCAAGATAAACCTCTGATTTGTTTATAATCTTCCTACACTGAAAATATATGGCCATTTGTGAAATAGTTCCTTTTCTATTAATATGTGATTATTTCATTTATTTTATAAAATGCCTACACAATGGCATTGTCATTTGGGGGGGAGAGGGAGACAAGACAATTTGTTTTCTCAAATTCTATATGTATGCCACGCTACAGAACCTTTTCTCTAAATCTATATGTAAAGCCACTTCCCATTACTACTTTGCAAAACAAGGTAATTTTAAATAGCACCTCTGTAATTCAGTATATATTGTTACTCCATTGTGTTATTCGTCTGGTCATGTGCAGTGTCATGGAAGTCACTTGTGACTTAGAACAAGTGACGCCTCATGGGTTGCTTAAGTTATGGAATGGCCAAAGTGGGACCGGCGATCTTCACCACTTTTGACCCAGTCAACAAGCTGGAGGTAGATGTAAAAGAAGGGTAAGTATGCATATTTTATTGTTATCCCTCTAAGCTTGGTACTGGTACTGTTTCTAGTATTTAAGCTTGTTTTGGCAGCAGACACATATATAAAAAGTTTGGCTTCATAACTAGGTAAAAATGCTCAGATCATTTAAAAACATTCAGAGCCCCCAATGTTTATACAGTGAAGCCCAGGGGCCATGATCATATAATTCTGTACCTAATAATGGTGTACAGGTCACAGGACATGTGGAAACCATATACAAAAAAGTAACTAGTACAACCCCGGCGTGGTATTAGAGCAGTTGAGGCAGCAGTTTTGTGTCCAAAACACTATAGTATTATAGTATACAGTCATTTTTGGCTAACTAACTTTATGGACCTCAGACAGAGGGGAGGTACAAATGTTTTAAAGGGGTTTTCCTAGAAAAGGAAGTTCTCAAAGTTAAATCCCTGTCACGGGTGCTCCCGCGATCCCTGTCTCGGATCGAGGGCGCATCCGTGCTCCTCCATGTGCCCCCGCTGCTGCCCGGTCTCACTCACCTCTCCCGGCTCCTGCTCTTGCCCGGACTGCCGTGCGCGCGCGTCCCCACCTCCCAGGGCGCGCGCGTGGCTCCTTCCAAAAATTTAAATGGCCAGCACACCGCTAATTGGTGCACTGGCTGAACACCTCACCTTTAAGAATCCTGCCTCTTCCTGTGTTCCCTGCCGGATCTTTGTGCCTCACAGCCTAAGAGAAAGCTTCCTGTTGATTATCTGCGTTCCTGTGTATACCTGCATTCCTGTGTATTCCGGCGTTCCTGTGTATTCCTGCGTTCCTGTGTGTCTCCGCTCCCAAGTCCTGTGTTCCCGTGTTACCCGAGTTCCTCCGTGTTGCTGTGTTCCATGTGCCTGTGTTCCCGTTCCCACCTGACTGGACCTCCCGTTGCTGACCCCGGATTTGGATTTGACCTCGCATCTCTGCCGCCTGCCCTGACCCTGAGCCTGGACCTGACTACGAGACTGTCTTCTGCTAAGGTACCTCGATCCAGAGGATCCACTGATCCTGACAATCCCCTAGTGATGTTTACACAAAAAAGATAATTTTAACCCTTTTACTTTACAATTTGAGTCAGTTTTATTGCCGTTTAAGCTCCTAACACTTCACAATCCTTCTAGCGCTGTGAGATTCTGTGTTTGACAATTGGGTACAGGTACAGGTTTATCTACATTTTTATTTAGCTTCTGAACATTCACTAGCATCTGACACAGAAAAAGAGATGGATATAAGATCAATGAGATGGATATAAAACACAAAATACTATATCTCACACACAGTCAGCTCTACTATAACTCTGTATAGTGCTATAAATATCTTAACTTGCATGTAGTTTGTAGATTTAGTCTCCTCACACTGCTGCTTGCAAGAATTAAGTGTCTGTGTGTGAGCTCCTCTTGAAATGCTGGGGGAGGGGCCAATGCAGAGACACAGCAGCAGCAGACCGGAGAAGATATTCATGAGAAGAATCTGCAATGCCTGACTCTAAGACAGAAAGTTTAGTCAGATCCCAGGACAACTGAAATAGTACACAATAGTTGGACTTATATCTATGAAATGCTGTATTTTTGCTAATAACAGTGAATTATAGAATGTGTTATTTTGTTATCCTGAGTATACTTAAGAATCTTGTCTTTTTGGAAATACCCCTTTAAGGATCAGTAAGAAAGAAACAACAGCATAAATGTTTCACCCACAAACATTCAGAAGAGTCCTTACAAGACATTAGGTACTTTTTTAGCCTCTGGTTGCCATACATTCCAAAGACTGCTACACCTTCATTTTTTTCAGAGGTTATTTAAAAGAAAAATGTTCTATTTTCCGTTTTTCTCCTCATATCCAATTTATAATGCAGTAGGTACCCTTTCTGTTTGGCACCTTATCAGTTCCATCTGGCAAATGCTGGGTAAATGACAAACTGTAGTTTCTACAGAAAAGTGACAATAGTGTGTCTTATTTATCATGTCAAAGAAATATGGTTTCTTTGATAAGTAGAAGTCTCAAGATGTGCCTTCAGTGATCTTGGAACCGACTTCAAATGATAAACAGGTGTTACACTTGTTAGGTTCAGAAGAAAAATGACTACTGAAAAGCGGGTGAAGGTATATAGGTCAAGCTTCTAAAAATGACACAGCTTACAATGCAATAACCATATCTCATTTCACATGATTAAATGAATGATGGGAGATGTTGTTTCTGTTCATAATTTAAAATCTGTAAAATGACATGTTAGAAATGTATGTATAAAAATGAGTGAAAAGAGGTCTGTGACACATACTAATTTTTCAGATCAGTGAGCTCTCTGGGGATTGAGGCTCTTGATTCACCACCTGTCTATTTGGCTGCACTCACTGCTGTCATGTTTTTCCCATGCTTTTTCAACTCCTTTTAATCTTCCTCTTTTCCGGATCATGGCATTTATTTATTTATTTATTTATCTTTTTTTTTTTTAAAAGAAAGGAAGTATTTTTTCTCAGTATAGTACATGTTATATTAAATGTTGTCTGTATATCCATTTTACATACCTTGACTACTTAATTAATTTCTACGTAACAAAATGTGAATAAAAATGTATAGGAAATGATGTAAAGGCAGAATTCAAAATTCAGTTAAACTTAAGGTCAAGAATGTTTGGGCGATTCACAGCGTAATTGTTTGAAACTAGCCTGAAGCATTTACAGTCAGTGCATAGTGGATGGAATACATAAAATTTCCATCCATGTGCTAGAACAAAAAATAATTCTGCGTAAAGTCTGAAAACTACATCAACTCACCACCACAGAAACAGAAACCAGCAACTAAACATAACATAGCAATTACAAACTCTTTGTTCCCTTTGGACCGGACAAGATTTGTCAAATTTATGACAGTGGTTCATTCTACATAATATATATTAGTGCATCATCCTGTAGAAATAATAGATACTATTACTTATGCCACCTTTTGGTAAACTTTTCATGATAATATGTTGTGCCATAGTTTAGTGCAGCTTTGGTACAGATAGAAGTTACATAAAATTTTCAATAAGATAAGCAAATACAAAAGAAAAAAGTTTCTGAGGCACAGCAGAGTCACAAAGCAACAGTCCCAATGGATCCACGAATAGAAGCAAGACAGCGTAGATACTGATCAATATGTATAGCTCCTCGGTGGTGCTCAACTTTGAAAAAGGAAGATACAAATGCATATAGTGAAGAAAAAAAGCAGTGGCACTCACCGATCAGATGATATATAAACGGACTTTATTGTTCTACGTGGCAGTGCGGGGAGGACGCCAACCATGGCAGGCGACGGGCCTTTTCGTGCAACTACACGCTTTCTCAAGCGGAACGGGGCGTCACCTGCCATGGTTAGCGTCCTCCCCGCACTGCCATGTGGAACAATACAGTCCGTTTATATTGCATCTGATCGGTGAGTGCCACTGCTTTTTTTCTTCACTATATGCATTTGTATCTTCCTTTTTCAAAGTTGAGCACCACCGGGCAGCTATACATATTGATCAGTATCTACGCTGTCTTGCTGCTTCTATTCGTGGATCCATTGGGACTGTTGCTTTGTGACTCTGCTGTGCCTCAGAAACTTTTTTCTTTTGAATTTGCTTATCTCATTGAATTATTTGTCTAGTATAGAGTATACTGTACATTAGACTTTTAAATACAAGCACGTATGCTCCCATTGTAAATGCAGTTGCATTTTTACAATTGTATATACAAAATTAAAAATTTTAAAATTTATACATTTTCTACCATTACTACCTCTTGAGGTAGGGCATTCCATAGTTTTACTACACTAGCTGTAAATAATCATTTTCATTATTGATATCCATGTCAACTTTTTTCCCATTGCAATATATATCCTTTGGTCCTTTGCACAGTTCTTAGAAAGAATAAATTATGCGCTAAGCAGCACATATATTTTAACACGTAAAAATAACTCTAAGGTGTGGTTTTTCAAAGCTGGACCTTTAATTTATCTATCTTTAAAAAATAATAACAATTTCTGTCAAAAAGACTTATCTTACCATTCTAGCTTTTCTAGTTTTTTATTTTGAGTCAAACCTTCTGTTCGACCGAATAAGGCTACTTGCACATGACATGTGAGTATTTGCATTCAGTAGCTGGTCAGTATGCAATCAGGATCTTATCTGTATGGCCGGAAATACACTCCATGTCATCCACATGCCACTAGGTTTTGTGGATTTTTAAAAAAAATGTTTGTCAATTTTGTAATGGGCAAAAACATAGACCTCAGATCACGTGATTTGCTAGCAACAGAATGCAAAAACAGACCCGACATGGATTACACATACTGTACAACTGAGTGAAGTCCATTTTCTTTGGATAACAGGTGATTTCAATAGGACTTGACCTGATGAGATCATGTCCAGGAATAGAATATGTCTCAAAACTTAAGCTGCGTCTAAATGCAAAATTAAAAAAAAACCTTTGACACAAGTGCTGAAAATTGTCTTTGAGATCTCTTTGGCACCCTAAAGTGTTGTCTTAAAAGCATTTTGTAAAAGGCTAACTTTACATCGGTGTCCATGTTTCTTATTTCTCTTTTTATTCACTTTAACATTTTATTTGCTTTTTTTCAGATGCAACCTGAAATTAAGCAGTGCAGTCTTTCTTTTGTTCTATAATCCTCAGTTCCACTCCATTCAGAGTGTGTGCCACATTACAATTTCTCTGACCTATGTACTTATCACTTTATTACATATTAGTTACAGTAATCAACATTTAATTTCATCTGCCACGCCCATGCCGTGTTGCCAATTCATCTTTACATTCTTTTCTTTACAATCAAGCTCAAGTGTAAGTATTCTACAAACTTTGGGTCATCTGCAAAGACAAATAGTTTATTCCATCCACAAGGTTTTTATAAAGAAAATAAAAATAATTTGCCCCAACACTGAGTATGTATTATTTACACCGACTCATAACCATTTCTTTAACCATTTGCATATACTGTGCTATCCCCAGACCCTTGTATTTGCAACTTCCCACGAACAAAAGTTGGCCCTATCCATTGGATAGGGCCTAACTTGCTGATTAGTGGGGGTCTCAGTGCTCACCCTCCCCATTATGCAATCTGCTGTGTATTGGATTCTCTGTGTTTGACCCCAGCTCTGTTTCTTGACTCTGCTACATCTATATTATGCTCTATTGACCTGACCTCTGAACGTTTTCTGTTTGCTTATCATTTGGAGCTGCCTTGAATTCTGGAATGTCTGTGACTACGCCTAGCCTGTCCCTCGGTGCTTCCCTCGTCTGGCTGGGCCAGCTACTATTGGTATCAGGACCGATCCAAGTGGAAGCATCCCTGCAATCCCTCCGCAGTAAACTCCAGATCCCTGTATAGAGATGTAGGGGGAAAACCCCAATAATGCCCATTATAGATTGCACATTGGGTCCACAATCCCCCGTTTGTTATACTTTGGACAGAATAACAGATTGAAGTGAAACTCATGGACATAGGAGTAACTAGTAATTGTTTAAATTTGCAAATAAAAACTACTTGAGTCATTTAAAATAAGTAACACATAATTGCTACCATGCTAAATAGATTCTAATATTAAACATTAAAGTGTGTACCATAAAAAAACAAGTATACATTGCAGCTAAAAATATTTTGCTCTATTATCTGTATGGAAAGCAACAATAACAAAAAAAAAACCCAATGAAGACCTACAGTTAATTATGAGGTTTATGGCAATTTGCATCTAAACAGATTTGATTCTCAGCTCATTTACAAACACGTAGTTTATTTCTAAGCCAATTTAAAAGATCCTTAAATCTGTCAAAGTATTAACCCCTTCCCGCCACAGCCCTTTTTTATTTTTGCGTTTTCATTTTTCACTCCCCACATTCAAAAATCTGCAACTTTTTTATTTTCCATGTACAGAGCTGTGTGATGGCTTATTTTCTGCTTAACAAATTGAACTTCAAAATGGTGGTATTTAATATTTCATGCTGTGCACTGGGAATCGGGAAAAAAATTCCAAATGCAGTAAAATTGGTAAAAAAAATGCATTTGTGCCATGTTGTTGTGGGATTGGATTTTACAGATTTCACTGTACGCCCCAAATGACATTTCTTATTTTTTATTCTTTGGGTTGGTACGATTACGGGGATAACAAATTTATATAGGTTTTATAATGTTTTCATACATTTAAAAAAATTAAAACCTCCTGTACAAAAATTTTTGGGGGGATTTTGCCATCTTCTGGCGCTAATAACTTTTTTATACTTTGGTGTATGGAGCTGTGCATAATGTTGTTTTTTGTGGATTTTGATGGTGTTTACAATGTTATCATTTTTAGGACTGTGCGACCTTTTGATCACTTTTTATAAAAAATTTTAATTTTTTTTTTAAATGGCAAAAAAGTGCAATTTTGACGTTCGAATTTTTCAAACAAAACTACAGAAGAGCTTAGGAGAAATATATTAAGACTGACAAGTCTGATGCTGTTTTCTTGCAGCCAAAAAGTTGCATGTCACCATTCAATGCATCTAATTACTTTTCAGATCAGATACGTATGCCGCAGTTATACCTTGTAAAACCAAATCACACACTTTGAGGGTGCTACCAAGATATTATTTATCTCTACCTGGAAAAGTAGACTGTCTACTGTTATCGTTTTTGTTACCAACCACTGATTAGTTATAAAAAGAGGAGCTTTAGCAGCTACAATGGGTTAACTCAACAGTTTATTGCCCCAGCGCTGAGTTGTGAAACTTGTATTAACCTATAGCTAGCCTTGGTATATAATCTGTGGTCTCATGCTTTAGTATGGTCATGCCATGAAGACTGTTCTTTTAAGCCCTATAACCACCAATTTGGCCAAAAAAGGGGATACTTAACCACAGAATATGTCAAAAATCTTCTTTTGGAACCCATATCTTCCATGATGGTCTTCTGACTTCTTTCGTTAAGCTAGTTATGCTTAATTTCAGGACTCTATTTAAAAATAGGCTCTTGAGGATCTGTACCTAGGTAATCCATATTTATTAAAATGTACAACCCTAGCCAGTTTGCTGCCAGTCTGACAGCGTGTCACAAAGAAATTACAGTAAGTCATAGTAAATAGGAGTAAACAAATTGGGTTTATATTAAAGAGACGTGTGTACTGTAGGGGCACAAAGGAGGTCAAAGTCTACAGGAACGGGTGCCTCAGTGAAGTAGACAAGTAGAAAAAAGTTGAGGCACTCACAAATGCACAATTCTTTATTTCTTATGTGGATACAAAGCCATGCAGGAGAGGAAAACTTCTCCTGGGTGCTTTGCATAGAGGGCCGTCTGGCTAAGTAAGAAGCGCAGAAGAAGCACAGTTACTCACAAAATGGCCGTTGCCTCCATGGGAAGCACTCAGGTGAAGTCTTTTTCTTAATTTTCATCCACATTGTCACGGGTGCTACTGCAACCCACTACCCGGGACCACCCATGCTCCTCCCCGTGCCCCCAGACACCCGCTGATGTTCTCACCTTCCCTCGTTTCAACGCTGGCTTCGGTAGTTAGTGCTAGCGGGATACCAATTCTCTTAAATTCCTAGCCCCTTCCTGTGTCCCCTGTCGGATCTTTGTGCCTCATGCCTGAGAGAAAGCTTTATCCTTATGCTTTGTCACTGTTTGCTGAATTCCCATTGTGATCCTGGTTCCGTACCTGACTCTGCTCCTCCGCTGCCTGCTTTGACCTTTTGCCTTGCTCCTGACTTTAATCCTGTGTCACCTATCCTGACCTCCTGCCTGTCCCCGACCACCGTACTGTCTCATGATTCTGTTCTTCATCTTGGCCGCCAATGCTGACAAAGTTGCGCTTAGGCAGTGACCTGGTGGTAGCATGCCACAGCAAGTCCAACTTTGTGGCAGGCTCTGGTGAAAACTGGATGACACTTAGACTTCGCTCCCAGGTGTTGGCTTATGTCATCTTCTGTGGTGGTATAGAGGATCCACTATCGCTGATACTGACACACATATGGAACAAATGACTTTTTTTTATCAAGCTTTTGTGAGTTGTGCTTCTTTCTTGTACATTCAGCCTCATGAAATTTTTATGAGCTTGAACACCACTGTTTATGAAATATAGCACAACCAGCTACCATTAATGTTGTTTCCAGAAGGACACAGTCTGAATTAAAGGAAAAGTGTTGCTACAATTCTACTATACATTTAACTAAAAAGAATTTTCGGATGTAAGGACTTAAGTACCACTCTTTATCCTTAATCTTCCAACTTTTCAATATATTTAATTTAATATGAAATGGTGTTGCTGTGAAGTACTGCAGATAGCAAGCTCAAATGGAGCACTGTAACCTGAAAAAATTAAATAAAATATGGATTTTGGAGCCAGCTGTCACAGGGATGCCCCACAGAGTAGCCAGAAGTCACAAGGATGCCCCCAAAAGTAGCCATCAGTCACATAGATTCCCCACAGAATAGCCAGCAGTCACAAGGATACCTAACAGAGTTGCCAGTCAGTCATATGGATTCCCCACAATGGTCCCTAGAGTAGCCAGCAGTCACAAAGATGCCCCTAGAGTAACCATTAGTCACAGGGATGCTCCACAGAGTAAACAGCAGTAGCAAGGATGCCTCACAAAGTAGCCAGCTATCACAAAATCACAAAATAGCCAGCGGCCATCAGGATGCCCCCTTGAATAGCTAGCAGTTACAGGGATGCTCCATAGAGTAGCCAGTAGTCACAAGGATGTCCCATAGAATACCCAGTAGTTACAGAAATGCCCCCCAGAGTAGCCATCAGCCACCTGGATGCCCCCAGAGTATCAAGCAGTCACAGAAATGTCCCTCAGAGTAGGCAGCAGTCATAGAGATGCCCCTCAGAGGAGCCAGCAGACACAGAAATGCCACACAGAGTAGTCATCTGTCACAGAGTTGTCCCCAGAGTAGCAAGCAGTCACAGACGATGCAAAAGTAGACAAAAGCCAAGTGAAAAAACACTGTAAATTTCCACCTGAATGTTTTGGGTTCCGTAGCTTGCTCATAACCTAAGGGTTTTTAGAGTGCAACAACTCCTGTATGTGATTTTAGTTTTAATGGGAATAGGGGTTATTCTACATAATATATCCATATGTTTTTTTATCAGAACCTTGTTCAGCACTATACATTTTAGTTAAAGTCTAAATTGACTGAAAGTATGTTTTCCTACCATTTTTTGTTAAAATGTTAATAGATATTACTGTTAACCCTTTTGAACATTGTTTTTGTAATTATTGTGGTGCATTGAGAAAAATAAATTGAATTCTTTGAAATTTGAGCCTCATTGTATCTTTACATTTATTTTTTATACTTATTGTAACACATATTGTAACACATATTATGTGTATAGTATTTATTAGAAAAACTACTGACAGAATTGCAAGGTTTACAATTACTCCATAGATGGGATGTGCCATTAGGCAGGCTCTGTGGGGTGTGCCCGGTGACTGGTGTGTTACTGGCCAGCACCAGTGCATCAGCTATTGCCTGTGCCTGTACAGGTGCATAGACATGCTTTTGTTGGTCTTATTATGGACCTAAAATTGCACCAAAAATGTATTGACAAAATACAATTGCTTGAAACCTGTCAGCACTCTGTATATGAGTATATTAGTGCTTAGTGTGAAAAATGACATGTAATAAAGCATACTACAAATGTACAAAAAAGGCTTCAAAAGGCATCAATTACCATATTCTGGGTACCATAAAGCTGTACAATGGAGTTTACGGAACAATGCTGGTGTTGCTTGTTCCTTGCTAAACTGACATGGTGGCCAGCAAGATTATCGTATGGCTAATGGGTCATCAGTGCTGCCTAGGAAGCAGTGTATTTAAACTAAGATGTGGCACGCTTTTTTGCCTGCAGGTTGTATCTCAAGGACACGCCCCCTCTCCGATCACTGGCTGGCTCCCCTGCAATGAAATGGCGTCATGGACCAAGGAGGAGCCTAATGAAGCCTGCTTTCACCACTTCGTGTCATGGCTGGAACGGAAGACTGCACAAGCATACCCCAACGGGGATTTCGATATTGAAGAGATAGATGGGGACATGAAATGTCTTTTATGTTAACCCCTGATATGCCAGTATGTTAGATTTAGTTAAGGTTTAGGTTTAGGTTTAGCTTAGTTAATACTAACAAAAACCTATATTCCGGGGCTTAATCGGTTTATATAGGAAAAGGTAATACATATTTGTTACACAGGAAAAAGGGTTTTTTTTTCCTGGATTTTTTGACCATGGATATTATTGCAAACAATCACACAAAAAAAATGTTACACTATTTCAAAAGTGATTTTTTCACAAAAAAACATGGAAAACTCAGCTGTTTGTTTAGACCATGGGGAGATGTGGTTTTGAGGATCCATTTGGCCCAATGACCCCCCCTGGGGGGGGGGGGGGGGTTCATAAGATCTATTTCTATAAAGGAAAGAGCTTGTTTGTTACTATGTTCATTGTTGATGTTTCTATATTTATTGTGATTTCTAATGCCATAACATTAACATTAACAATATGCTGAAAGACTAATTGTTCCTTGTAGATTTATTTGTATTTGTTCTGATTGACTATTACAAACACTGTACATTTTTATGTATTGATCATATTCATTTATTTTTTTAAAAGTTATGTTTTAAATTGCACATGCTCCAACTTTTGCATTTCTATATTACATTTCCACATTACTATTACAGAAACACAAATTGTGATCAAACTCTTTTAAATAATATACTATTATGAAATATTTCCAGAGCTTTCTATCCTGCGATCATTATTCTCTTTTCAGGAATATATCTTTCATGCTATGCACAAAAATAACAATTTTTTCTTCACTTGACTTTTTTTTCTTTCCTCAAAATATTACATTGCAGATGTCTCTTGTGCAAAAAGAAAAGAGAAACATTAAAGAATCACGACAGCCTGTCCCAAATCGCCCGGCTTAATTAGAGCTACCAGATGGCCTTAGTTCAAGAGAGACAGACTGAGCAAGTTCTGCTCTTCTGAGTTCAATCCCGATGGATTCTTGAAATTCTATATCTCACTCTAATGTCATAATATATGAATGGTCAGTTTTGGGTTAAATTATTGGGTAAAAATGTATTTTACTTTGTTTTCTTCTTTTGGTGTTGTTAACTATATGCATATATTTACAATGTGCATGTCAAATACTGTGGATATATTGTGGACTATACATATTTAGTGAAAATCTTAAAATTATTATTATTCTTTTAAATAAATGTATTTCATCTATCATCTCTTTATTTTGAAATTACATAAGGATTTTCTACATCAGTCTAGGGTGTGAAATGCAGTTACTATAAGATACACAGCCCCTCCACAGGAAAATAATGGCCTGCACAGCCCCCGCCATTGGAAAATAATGCCCCGCACAGCCCCCCCCCCAAGGAAAATAATGCCCAGCACAGCCCCCGACATTGGAAAATAATGTCCATCACAACCCACAACAGAAAAATAATGCACAATACATCCCCCCAAGGAAAATAATAGCCAGCACAGCCTTTCCACAAGAAAAATAATGCCTAGCAGCACCCCACAAGGAAAATACTGACCAGCACAGCCCCTTAAAATAATAAACCTAGTACTTACCCTCTGGGGCTCCTCCTCTACTCCTCATTCCTCCAGGCTTCTTCTCCTTACTGCTCCTGTTGTCTTCCGAGCAGTATGGTCACAGGCACAACTATGCAATGTGCCCCGCAGTGTGTGAGGCACAGTGCATAGATGTGCCTGTACTCATACTGCTCAGCAGATATCAGAAGAAACCAGGAGAAGCAAGGAGAATGGAACCTGTGGGAAGTGCTGGAGGTTAAGTACTAGTTTATTATTTACAATATATATATATATATATATATATATATATATATATATACAGTTATTATTATAATGGACGTAATGGGCGTGATTAAATTGCCAAACTCAAGCATGATAAACTAGGGACACAGATCTATGCACAGTGATAATATTCTTATGTTTGCTATCTATTGTCTTCAAAATGCTGTATTTAGAGTTCATACAGCTCTCTTGTATATGGACCTGATGTTGCTTGGCCATGAGAAGCCATGGCTGAAGAGCCTTCGTAGGGGCCATGGAACACAGGGGCCATGGCAGGGTATCTGGTGGATGGAGGTGGGCTTGGAGGTAGCAGTCCACCCACATGCTGGCGCCGTCTTTCCAAAAAAAGAGCCACCTCGGACTTGTCCTTCGGTGTGCCCTTTTGAAAAATCTGCAGGACAGCCATCATGGCTACCCTGCAATTCATTCTATCATCCTCATGAACTCCTTTAAGGTCTTGCACCATGGAGCGCATGCAGATGTCCTCCGCCGATTCATCGCGCCTCCTCCTCAACTGATCCAAGACCTCCGTCTCAGCAGCAATACTGAGACTTGACACTCCCAGCTGCCTCCTTCTACGAGAACGCATCGGCGGTGGTGGTGGTGTAGATGGAGGTTGAGGTGTTGGTGACTGGGTGGATAGATCCTCTGCCTGCTCTTCAAAGGACTCCTCCAACACATCTTCCCCAGTCTGCATAGAGGCTGAGTCCTCTAAATTATCCGCAGTTCTAGAGAAAAAAAAAAAAAAATTTGTGCACATATTCTATAGTGCATTGATGCAACGACAATTCTGAGGACACAAGAACTTACAATTCTTTTATTAATAATGCTTTAAAGTAAAAATATATTTTGATAACTTACTCTCCAACGTCCATCACCGGATCCAAAAAACGCATGAAACTTGTGTAGAGGTACGGTTTCTTGTGCAGTTTCCCACTGCCACTTCGCCCTTTCTCCGACTTTTCCCTCTTATATTGGTCTCTTGCTGAGACCCATCGTGTGGAGACCTTTTTTACTATAGATTCCTCTAAATTATCCGCAGTTCTAGAGAAAAAAAAAAAAAATTACAATTTGTGCACATATTCTATAGTGCATTGATGCAACGACAATTCTGAGGACACAAGAACTTACAATTCTTTTATTAATAATGCTTTAAAGTAAAAATATGTTTTGATAACTTACTCTCCAACGTCCATCACCGGATCCAAAAACCGCATGAAACTTGTGTAAAGGTACGGTTTCTTGTGCAGTTTTCCACTGCCACTTCGCCCTTTCTCCGACTTTTCCCTCTTATATTGGTCTCTTGCTGAGACCCATCGTGTGGAGACCTTTTTTACTATAAAAAAAAAATTTTTTATTAATTTGCGGTTTCAAGCAATATTACAGAAAAGTATTAAGAAGGTACAGGCCACATGGCTGCAGGGGTGATACAGGCTACATGGCTGCAGGGGTGATACAGGGCACATGGCTGCAGGGGTGATACAGGGCACATGGCTGCAGGGGTGATACGCGTGCACAGTAAGCGCCGAGCGCGTACCTGCCTGCGCCGGCTATAACGTTTAAAAAGTGTTTTAAACCGCGATACCGCGGTTTAAAACACTAACTAAAATAAGCTCCGGCACCAGCTCACCCTGAGCTGGTGCTCGGTATTGCCATCGGAAACCTGCCACTTCAAGTGAGATCTATGCACAGTGATAATATTCTTATGTTTGCTATCTATTGTCTCTTTCCTTCTAAAATCAGCTTTATGTTTATGAGCATAAAGGGCTCTGGTAATGCTACGCAAAGCCTTTTATCCAGTTTATCGGGCTTTTAACAGTCCTCGAAGCCAGAGCACTCCCCCAGGACCCTTCCGACTCATTAGCATCATTTAATGAAGTAGATTTTTTAGAAGGAAGGAGGCCAAGAGTTACAAATCTAAGAAAGGTGCCTGTATTTATGAGTAAGTGTTCCTTGTTTATCAAGCTGCATTTTGATAGTAGATTTCCTTTAATTTAAGGGAAGAACAAGAAAAATCTTCTCCAGCACTAATAAAATCTTCTCAACTTTATTTCAACCCATGTAAATGAGGTATGCATAATGAAAAACAATGGGGCACATTTACTTTCCTGTCCACGTCTTGATCCTCGATCCGGAATGTCTGACGATCATGGATTGTGCCACGACTCAATATGAGTGTTCGCCGAATATCCTGCATGTGTTGCTCCCCGCTCAGGTCCACCGGAGTTCACCTTCTTCTTCCCAGTGTATGTAAGTGCATGGTTGCGACACAATTTAAATGTTAAATTCCACGCTTAGTCCGAATCAACGGACCCCCCCCCTTCGATTTGTGTTGCAGAAAGCCAGTCGCGTGCGCCAATATAACCCTACTAAATGCGGAGCAAAACAGAAATCAGCAGAATACCCGATCATAGTGCGGTCTGCATACCCTTAGTTAATAAGCCCCAATGTTTGTGGACAATGACTAACACAACCAGTTTCAAAAATGGTAAGTGTTGCTTACTGTGTATATGTGACAGGCACTATGATTTTATATGAAGACTGAATTAACACTTGGTAATTTTTAACTCCAACTCCAGAGTCCTCGATACCTACTATTATTGCATTTTTATTTCTAGCCTTTGGATCTGGGGCCATGTAGTAGTATTCTTACAAAAGGTGTGTGTTGGGCTGACTCTCTTTTTCTTCAGTAGAATGTTTCCTGGCACATTTTGGCCAGGTACAATGGAGTCCGTAGTCTTAACATATTCTAAAATAGAAGTCTTAAATATTTTCAATAATTACATATTTAAAATTTGCCAATTATTGAGTACAAACGTGAAAAAATAAGCATTTTTGTCATTTTTCCAATTTTTTTAAATAAGTAGTAACTTTTACCCAACTTTGTTCTAAATATGTCCAGCATTATTCCATCACCCTTTCCCAGGTTCAACAACAGATGCAGAGGGTGCATGTGCTTCTGCAATAATGAAAAGCTAAACTGTTTCCTGCAGCTCCTTCTACATTCTGCCTTCAGATGACCGGAGGGGGGCACATTTCAAAAAGCCAATATCTCCTGAACCCTGGCATTGAAAAACAAAAATTTTGGTGTCATATTAAGCAGGAGAGATTGTGTATGGATGCTTAACAGAACCAGAGATATCCACACTTAAATCGGCATTAGAAAGCTGTACATAAAAAAAAGTTGCCATATATTTACGTGGAGTGGTCGTGAAGAGGTTCACCAATAGCATGATGTCAGCTGGAAAGCATGACTTCCGCAAAAACCTGACATAAGTTTAGAGTTCTACAAAATTGCAGGGTGTACAAAAGTTAAAACTGGGCGATGCTTTCAACTAAATTACTTATTTTTTAAAAGTCGTTGTCTACATAAATGTGTCCTTTCTTTATGCACTAAAAACTGTTCTTTGTAAAGAAACAGACACGTAAGTGTTCCGCATAAAGAGACGGCCGCGTATGGTAACTGGTGGACATTTACCATCAGTGAAACAGACGGTAGATGTCCTTTAAGATTGAAAGCTCGCTCATTTTGATCCAATATCATGATGACCAGATGCTAAACTATGCATATTGTGTGATTTTTCTTTTACTCCTGTTTAACTACATGTCATAATTTATGTCATTAATAGAGATGAGCGAACATGCTCGTCTGAGCTTGATGCTCGTTCGAGCATTAGCGTACTCGAAACTGCTCGTTGCTCGGACGAATACTTCGCCCGCTCGAGAAAATGGCACAGTTTCTGAAATACTCAGACCAGCCCTTCTGGCACCAACAACCATGCCACGTTCAAAGGCACTCAAATCACCTTTCTTCCCCATACTGATGCTCGGTTTGAACTGCAGGAGATTGTCTTGACCATGTCTACATGCCTAAATGCACTGAGTTGCAGCCATGTGATTGGCTGATTAGAAATTAAGTGTTAACGAGCAGTTGGACAGGTGTACCTAATAAAGTGGCCGGTGAGTGTATGTGACAGGCACTATGATTTTATATGAAGACTGAATAAACACTTGGCAATTTTTAACTACAACTCCAGAGTCCTCGATACCTTCTACTATTATTACATTTTTATTTCTAGCCTTTGGATCTGGGGCCATGTAGTAGTGGTGTGTGGTGGTGGTGTGTGTTGACTTGACTCTCTTTTTCTTCAGTAGAATGTTTACTGACACATTTTGGCCAGGTACAATGGAGTCCTTAGTCTTAACATATTCCTCCTGAACAAAACAAAGTTAATATAACCCATGTTATCCCCTTCATGGACCATGGTCTTTGGTGCCTAAATGTTCAGGTCAATTTTTGACGTTCTGCTATGCTCTTTAAATTTCGATATGTCTGAAAAATATTTACATATCATAACAAATTGACGTGAGACTTTTTCTTGATAAAATATTTTCAATAATTACATATTTAAAATTTGCCAATTATTGATTACAAACGTGAAAAAATAAGCATTTTAGTCATTTTTCCAATTTTTTTTTAATAAGTAGTAACTTTTACCCACCTTTGTTATAAATATGTCCAGCATTATTCCATCACCCTTTCCCAGGTTCAGCTACAGATGCAGAGGGTGCATGTACTTCTGCAATAATGAAAAGTTAAACTGTTTCCTGCAGCTCCTTCTACATTCTTCCTTCAGATGACCAGAGGGAGTCACATTTCAAAAAGCCAATATCTCCTGAATCCTGGCATTGAAAAACAAAAATTCTGGTGTCATAGTAAGCAGGAGAGATTGTGTATCGATGCTTAACAGAACCGGAGATATCCACACTTAAATCGGCAATAGAAAGCTGTACATAAAAAAATCTACTTTTTACTAAAAGTTGCCATATATTTACGTGGAGTGGTTGTGAAGAGGTTCACCAATAGCATGATGTCAGTTGGAAAGCATGACTTCCGTATAAACCTGACATAAGTTTAGAATTCTACAAAATTGCAGGGTGTACAAAAGGTAAAACTGGGCGATGCTTTCAACTAAATTACTTATTTTTTAAAAGTCCTTTTCTACATAATTGTGCCCTTTCTTTATGCACTAAAAACTGTTTTGCATAGAAACAGACAAGTAAGTGTTCTGCATAAAGAGACGGGCACATACAGTACAGTAAGTGCTAGACATTTACCATCAGTGAAACAGACGTTAGATGTCCTTTAAGATTGAAAGCTCGCTCATTTTGATCCAATGTCATGATGAACTCCTGTTTTTAACTACATATCATAATTTATGTCATTAATTATAAATAGTTTTGTTTTCTTAATTCTGAATTCGTATTTCTCACACTAAGGGTCTTATGTATCTTTCCCGTTCTGAAATCCTATTTGTTGTATAACTAGATACAGCGTGAATAAAAGTAATATAATTTCCTTAGCTTTTATTCTAGAAGAACATTAAATGAAAAAGGAAAGAAATTAAACACATGTTTCATATGCTTTTATATATGATGATAATATTGTTTTCTTTTGTCGCGGGATGTTTTCCCATCTAGTCATCCTACTTATTCAAACTCATTTTTGCTAAACCCAACTCTCCCGCTACTAGCTGCTGACTGCAAGGGGCTGCTGTGCAACCTTATTTACTACTTTAGTGCTACCCACTTTCTTACAGCTGCATAACTTTACTTTCTACCAGAATTTAATGAATCTCTAACAGTTGATGCTATGCCTGGTGTTTTACTTAAAAGTAAAATCCAACCTCTGTATCCAGAACAAAATAAAATTCTTGGCCTTGATTAGTGGATATCCAGGTGTGTTTCCAATTTAAGCTTCATTCACACGACCATAATGGGGACCATGATCTTCCCCTATTGAGGTCCGTCGCACCCAGTGCTCATATTTTAATGGAGAGGGGAAGTGTTAGAACCGCTTATCCCCCCTCCCTTCTCCACCTATCACCCATCAACTGGGCCTGAGTCCATCTTTTTGAAATGGATTCCATTACATCCTTTACAGAGCTACAATAGGAATTTTCCTTACCCCACACTTGTTTCTAACAGGACATGCTGCTTTTGCATGCAATCTCTTCTCAGAATCTATGAGAATCTGTGAGATATCTGTGAGCATACTGTCTTACTATCTCCTTCATAAAGTGCATTTTACTTTTTAAGATTATATAAAATGGGTTACAGGATGACTTACAATTGTCCAAGATGCCAGGTATCTGAGGCTGGTCAGATACACCTTATGTGGAATTATTTTTGTCTCTATTAGTAATGGTATGCTGTTTTAGACCTACTAATGGTATGCTGTTTTAGAGCTACTAGTTAGCCATCTTGCTATTATATCTAAAATATCATCTATATAAGTGCAAATGGCCTTTCATTGGAAGGCTCATTCACCTACTACATAACAGGAATTTATTGAGACAAATAAAGGGGTTTCACCTGGGCAATCACACTTAATTTAATTAATCTAACATATACATATACATTCTTCAACTTGATGTTATTAAAAAATGTACCTATGTGAAAATAATTTCCCATAAATATAGCCATAATGTCCCATAGAAACGAGATAGCTTCCTTGGATATTACCAAGTCTGATGGAGATATTGCACAACAAAACAAACAGTTTTTGCATATGAAATGGATGGTAGTTACTGCATGTCCCACAGTCGTCCAGTAGTAATGAATACTGCCTATGGTCATGGGACTGCTGAAAAGTAATTCTGTTAACAGAGCAGAGTACAATTGTAATTAAAACGGCAAAACAATCATGGAAGGAAAATAAAGGGGAAAATTTGAAAAGGTGAATTGCTTCACTATCTGGTTTTAATATGTAAACGAAAGTGTCCCATAACACGACCTTGTTACCTGTTGGGCAGGAGGGATCCTCTTTTTGCTTCCCCCGGGGCCTCTGTTACATCGAGATAATAGACTTATAAAAATATTCAAATGAGCCGGTGGCACTCAAGGTCCCATCCCACGAGCGGCTCCTTGCTCCTCCGAGACCTAATTCACGCACACCCCCTGACTCATTCTTATTCCCTGCTCCCATGCCTTTCGGTGGACTGACCTGAGAAAGGTCCAATGAATCATTATCATATTCAGCTCTCCAGCTTATTCATGAGTGGGAGGCCTGGCCGCAACCCCCAGTTCTTGACTGACAGCCTGTATAATGATATGACACTCCTGATGCTTCTGCCTCTTTATACTTCCTAGTGCTTGCAGCCACGTCCCCTGCAGCTAGTGTGTGTATGAGATACTCCTATACGCATGACTAACAGCCTGTATAATTATGTGACACTCTTGTTGCTGGCACCTCCAGCAGCCTGTGTGTGTATGCGATACACCTAAGCACATTAATGACATCCTGAATAATGATGTGACACTCCTGGCGCCCTCTGCAGCCTGTGTGTGCATAAGATACTCCAATGCACATGACTGATATAAAGATGTGAACCTCCTGGTACAGGCTCCTCTCTATACTTTCTGGTGCTGGCAGCCATGCCCCTGCAGCCTATTTACGTATACAACTGCTCCAGGATGCAGCCATGTGTATAGCAGAACATGTCAGGTACTTGTGTAGCTAATGTCCTATGTCTCTCACATGTGAATAGCAGAGCTCAGCATATCAGCAGATAAAGTACAAGCACTAGCAATACTATTCTATGCACTACAGACAGACATGAGCAGGGGGAGAGGGGAGGGATAACAGGTAGACATCACTTTCTCACTCCATGTGCCCAGGCTTATTTACATAATAAAGACAATGTGATTTTACAATGATTAATGTATGAACTGACTAGATAAAGACTGGAATCCTTGTGAGACAGGCAGCAGAGGAGCTTAGCTAGGACAGCACTGGGCATAAAACAAAGCTTTCTCTAAGGCACAAGGCACGAAGATCCGGCAGGGAAACAGGAAGGGGCTGGGAATTTAACAGAATTGGCAGCTGGCCGGCACCAATTATCGTTGGGCTGGCCCTTTAAATCTCTGCAGGGCACCAAAATAGTCAATTCTGAAAATGCTAAAAACCGATATTCGATTTGTAAGCCGCGTGACATCAAAATAAAAATGTTAAGCAGACATATGGGAAATGTTATACAGCAACCAATTTAGGTGGTAAAACTGTCTGCCTGAAAACACAGTGATTATAAAATTTGAAAACAGCACATCAAAAATCATATTTTTTTTTAATTAATAAATGCATAACTTATGAGCCAAAATTTACCACTAAAATGAAGTACAACATGTGAGGAAAAAACAAACTCATAATGCTTTTGAAAAGTAACAGTGTTCAAAACTTACAACCATATAAATCGACGCAAGTCAGAATACAGAAAAATAGGGGCTTAGCCTTAAGAGACAAATTGGCTGCGTCTTTAAGGGGTTGATTGTTCCCTTTAGAATAACAGAACAGTGTATCACTATGGATCCCTTATGCTGAGAATTTACATACAAATTTTATTTTATAGGTTCTCACACATCATATGTATAAGTGGACATTATCAGTATTTCAAACATAGGGGCAGATTTACTTACCCGGTCCATTCGTGATCCCGCGGCGCATTCTCCGATTAGGGTTCTGCCGGGATTCACTAAGGTTGTGCGCCCGATATCCACTAGGTGTCGCTGCTGCGCTGAAGTCTGTCCAGGTCCCCTGGAATTCACCTCCTTCGTTTCGGTGTATGTGAGTGCTATTTTGCGACCAAATTTTTTTTTTACATTACGCAGTTTTTCCGAATCCGTCGTGTTTTCCGGCGGCCACACCCCCCGATTTCTGTTGCGTGAAAGTTGGCGCCGATGCGCCACAATCCAATCATGTGCGCCAAAATCCTGGGGCAATTCGGCACAAATTAGAAAAATTCGGGAAACGCGGCGGAAAAACGAGATTCGGACCCTTAGTAAATGTGCCCCCCATAGTGTGCAATGATAGAATTTTCAGATAATTTTCAGCTCTTAATCCATAATGTTCAGGAAAGGAAGGACAAGCACTTGCTGTTATGATCCAGCAAAACTGCACTTAGTCCACCCACCTGAAACTTTGTGAATGTTTTTTCTATTGACTTAACAGAGGGTCCATAATCCAAGTCCTATGTGAACTTTTATGCTTTACCAGCTTTAATACTGTCATTTTCTGCTCTTTAATGACACATGAAAAGTGATATTTTTTCTGCCTATTTCTCCCATTCCACAGACACAGCAGTAAAGTGCACATTATAACTTAGACATTCCATTGACAAGTCTTAGGAGCGCTGCTCTTACTCGAGCTATGATAGGTAGTCATTTAGACTTACAAGAAAATAATCTATTCAGCAAGTCTGTATCCATGTACACACGTGTGCTCGAAGGAAGACTCTTTGGCATCCTGCTCTTACCTATGTCCTAATATGGATCTGTATGATTTATCTTCCAGAGATAATTGAGACAAAATTTAGAAAGTTTTTTCTCCAATAATGTATATTTCTTGACTCATCATTTTACGATTTAACCAGTGACTTTAAATACATATACAAGTAAAATAACCTCTTGTACAAACTATACCAAGTAGCTGCAAATGTCAATTTTTTTAAATGCATACTTTACTTGGATTATTTAACTCCAAATATATGAATATTCCCTGCTTTTATGTTCATGTATATTAAATGAACCAATAAAACTAGAAGATTTTCATGCTTTTCAGTAGAGGTTTTTTTATTTTAAATTAACCGATAAAAGTATAATTTGTGACATCTGCAATGATTATAGGGAGCAGTGTATGCTAGAAAATTCTATTACATACTAAATATAGGTGTCATACAGCAAAATGCTCTGGTAAGCTATATTTTTGGACTCTATGGGACTGTATAGCTATCAAAATTTACATCTATCTAAATTGTCATAGTTGAGCTTTGCTTAATCTGAAGAATTATTCAGGGATCGAGATGGTCCTGAGTAAAAAATTTGCCCAAGGCCTTTTGTTATCTTTCTCTTTGTTTCTAGATGTTTTGTTTGCTCTTAAATGTCACACCTGGGGAGGTACCCCAGGGTCATATTTTAGTTACTTATTTACTAGATTTACATATACTCATCTGAAAATGTATGGAAATAAGATCTAATAATATAGTGAAATACTATGTCCCCTTTATCCCATTAATCTGTGCATTGTGCATCGCAGATATGTTGGATCCCTTGCCGCAAAAATATATGTATGTAAATGTATGTAAATCTTTATTGGTTGTCAAAAAAAAAAAAATGTTTTCATTTTTTTTTTTTTACACCTATCTATATATCTTACTAGAAGCCAGTTTCATATGGATGTTTTGGCAATTATTGACAGACAGACAGAAATCTAAGCCCATGTTCACACTGTAAGGCTGCATTCACACGAACGTGTAATTTTTCTAGTCCCGTATGAGCCTCTATATACATGACGTTTTTCATCCGTATGCAGCACGTATGTAACCCGTATTTTCTACATCTCCATAGACTTCTAGCGCCACACAGAACTGAAGTACGGAGAAAATAGGACACATGATACATTTTTTACTGCTAGTATACGGTACGGTGTTAACCACGGCAATATAAATGGTTAGACATATTGTCCATTGAAATGACTGTGGGCGTATGTAAAACGGTACGGGCAGCATATGGCCGTTTTCATACAGTCATGTGAATGCAGCCTAAATGTTCAAGAAATATAAGAACAATAACACAGAATCAGCACCTCTTCACCTGCATACCAAAAACAGAGGATGACACTGAGACAGGTATTGCACTGCCATTTATGAAAACTGTACTGCTAATTATATTAATGGAATTATACAACCAAAACCAATCTTCTTCTTAAATTTTTTATTCATAGGACATACAGTGGCAGAAGATAAGACTAGGAGAAAAGCATTAATTTTTATAGCGAAACTGCAAGGAGGAAGTGAAATAACGACCACAGCAGTCATCTTCTCTCCTGACTCTGCTGCGATCAGACTGTAAATCTGTGAAGGGTTGAGGCTAGTCGAGGGGCTGAGCTACCTCCTCACATAACTCATTCAGACATCACGTGAAGAAGTAGCAGGGGCTGGTGGTCCCGCTTAATCCTGGCTCTTGGGTGCTCTGCAGCTCTTATGTACCGGACCAGGAGGAGGCGGGACAAACTGGGGATAAAGGGGCAGCCTGGGAAATTCTCCCAGCCACTCATGATGGTGGACTGCCGAATCCAGGATGGTTGGGAGGTATTCTACGCCTTAGTATGGTACCATAAGGTGGTGCCTTATATTGTAGAAAACTGGTAGAGTCTTTTCAAATGGTGCACTCAGGTAGAGATGGTGGACATAAAAAATGATCACAAACAGATATAATTTATTAGTTCCTGACATCACAATGGGTTTTGGCTTAAAGTACCCCATTTTCAAGTTATTGTGGGTGAAAACAGAGCAGATGCAAGGCCTGTCTATTGAGTGATCAGACCCTCCAGGGTCTGAAATAATATTAAAAAAAAATAATTTTTAAATTTAAAAAAAAATAAAACTTTTAATCACCCTCTTCCTTTAGAACACATATAAAATAAATAAACATTAAAATCATAAACATGTTAGGTAACACCACACCCCAAAATCTCAAAATATATAAAAGATTGTACACCATAACGGAAAATAGCGTCCAAATACCAAAATGCTACTTTTTTGCGTTTTTTTTTCTATCCATAAATAATGATCACTTGGTCATATAGGTCCCAAATTAATATATATACATCAATACGTCATCATGTTCCACAAAAAATGACTCCTTAAATTGATATGAAAAAGTTATTGCGCCATGAATTTGGTAAAATGGCAAATATTTTGTACAAAAGATTAATTTTAAAAAAAAAATCTAATAAAACCTTTATAAATTTGGTATCTCTGTGATTGTACTAACCCAAAAAATAAATAGGACGTTTCATTTGCAGAGCACAAAGATAGACGTAAAAATAGAGTCCACAAGAGAACTCCGCAAATGTGTTTTTTCAGTTTTCTAGTACATTGCATGGAATATTAAATTATGGCACTAAAAAGTACAATTTGTACCACAGATAACAAGCTCTCACATATCTCTGTAAACAGAATAATAAAAAGAATTATAGCTTTTGGAATCAGGGGAGAATTGCAAAAGGGTCCTGAAAGAGTCCTGAAAGGGTTAATGTAAATTGAAATGAACAATTAGATGTTGCCATTTACTGACTTTCAATGATAACAGAATATAAGAACTGTAATTCCATACAATATTGACAGTAAAACAAATGCTTAACGGTGAGATAACACTAACATCAATAAACTGCAAATGTGATTGTGTTTTTAAAGCTTCCTATTTTTTTAATTTGTTTTTGCAGAAATTGAATGTATCCTCAGTTCACAGCGTAAGGTTTAGTGACAGGTCAGAACCAGAGGCGTTGCCAAATGGAAAACATTTTCATGTTTCATCAAAATTTTCAAAACAGAAATGCTTGATATCTGCTCAGCCAAATGTTGCATTACCGAGAGCCCTGGCAAGAGCGTCTTCTCAGCTTCTATGTGCGGAGCCTTTAGTTAATGTGAACCGTGGCACAGCAAACTCTTCAGTATTGAACAAGATGTACTTACAGCAGAAATAACACACTCAAGTTGTTAACATCTGCTGTTCAATTTCATTATAGACATGGGTCATGACAAGCAGTGCTCTTTGAGGCAGCCTTCTCAATAAAATTATGTTGAACAATATCATTAACTTCTTGGATATGTCAGATTATCTTTTACTGTGAAGGTCAATAGAAACTGAAAGAATACTTGCTCTATTTCTGTATTTATTAAGCATACATTAGGACTACATAAAAAAAGAGATGAATAGGAGGTAAACGTCATCTATATGACTAAGTAAAAAAACTATTGAGAATATTTATAATGGAGCTGTTTAACTTATATAATGAATGTTACACTGAGAATGCAGAGTATTGATGTACATTAGTTATATAATTAGTGATTCAGTAACTCTTTCTGCATAATGAGTTTATCTTTCTATGTATAACCACTCATGCAGGGAAGGCTATAGATCCTTGACATGAGACCGCCCACTTGACTTCCAAGCCAAAATAGTTATTTGGATGAATAATAGTTATACATAACATTTTTTCAAAAACTTAAGTATATATAAATCTAATCACTCCTCCTGCTCTTTTACAATCTGCTCATCTAATATCTAATTTAATAATAATCTAATAATAATCATGTAATATTATAATCATGTAATATGGTAATGTGTACAATCTGCATAACTCCTCAAACTTTATAATATGGTTCTTGCAGACTGGACACTATGTACAATGTGTTTAGGTCATCCCCCCTATTCATTGCTGACAGGAAACGATGTACAATATTCTCAGCCCTTCTTGTTGCATAATAGACTGACTGCAGATAAGACACTATATACAATCTGCTCAGCTCATCCTGCTCTAAAGCATGTTTCCTGCAGATAGGACACATTGGGGCACATTTACTTACCAAGTCCCTACTCGATCCCCAATCCGGATTGTCCGAGGAGGATGAACTCCGCATTCATGCCGCGATTCATGAATATCTTGCGCCCGATATCCTGCATGTGTTGCTTCCTGCTCAGGTCCACCGGAGTTCACCTACTTCTTCCAGGTTCATGTAAGTGCTTGGCTTGTGACACAATTTTTAAGTTAAATCCTGTGGTTTTTCCAAATCCATCAGATTGTCCGACGGGCGCCCCCCCCCCCCATTTGAAAGTCGGCACGAATGCACCAAAATCTAATCACATGCTCCAAAAACCCCTTTTAAATCCCTGTCCCAGCAACGCAAAACGGAAATCGCCGGGATGTCCGACGAAAGTGCGGTGTGCAAAATGTGCTGTTTGCCTGTGAAGTGTACCGAAGGAGCCAGATTCATGAAATGTCACACCCATTCTCCATGAATCTGGTGCTCCCTGCATTTGTCCAATAAAGTTCTCCTTTTTTGGGGTGTACGTTTAACAAAGAGTGTGTGGAAACATAGACAACATCCTCCTCCAGAATGCTCAGAACCATATTGGCCCCCATAGCCATGCAAATAGAACTCAACCCTGAATAGAAAGTAGTTGTTTTTCAAAACCAAATCTAACAGACACAGGAGAAAGTCCTGCACTTTGGAGGATAAAGGCCTCTGTCATGATCCTTGGAAGTATTCAAAGAGACAACGTTAAAAGAAACTAAAAAAAAACTTTTTGTCCAGCCAAAAGTGTCATCTCATTCAGCTTGTTAATAAAGTCACCAGTGTCTCTAATATAAGACTGTCCAGTGGACGTTAGAACACATAGGATCTTGTCCAAAAATGAAGCAATGTTAGAGAACATGAAACCAGAGCCTAACACTATGGGGCTTATTTACTTAGGGTCGCATTTCTGTCGGACTGTTCATGGTATTCGGGATTTACACGGCTGGGACAGGTATTTAGAAGGGTATTGTGACGCATACGATCGGATTTTTGGTGCAGCTTTGTCAGCTTTCATGCAACAAAAATTGGGGGTCAGGCCATTGGGCAATCTGACTGATTTGGACTGAGCGCAAGATTTAAGATCAAAATTGTGTTGCAACCAATGCACTTACATACACCAGGAAGAATGGTGAACTCCGGCACGGAGTTCCTGAGTGGAGACCTGAGCGGAGAAGCGACAGATGCAGGATATCAGGCGCACAATGCTAGTGAATCGCGGCACAGTGGATAACTCCTTTGACAAGGATAAGTAAATGTGCCATCATGGGTCTACCAGAAGGTGTTTGTTAAACTCTTTTATATTTTGGGCAATAGGAATATTACCGGAGTGACATGATTATCAAAAAACAGAAATTTGTATAAATCATCATCAATAATCTTTTGCAATAAAGCATCATCCAGTATTGTCTTAATCTTTTTAGCTAACCCAAACTTCACCGGGTTTGATTGTGATGTTGCCGTCATGGTCCAGCTCCCCAATGCACAAGTCTCATCGATAGTTAAATTAGGATGAAGTAAATGAGTGTGAGCAGTGTTTGACCGCAATCAGCGATCTCTCTTTTTAATGCCTAAGTGAACGCCTCAATAAATGTAGCATTCACTTCAGGAGCAAACATAATTCTGTTCCGTAACGATAACTCTTAAATGACAGTTTAGACATGATGGAAATAGGAAACAAAATATGATAAAATATGAAAATATGAGGGTATTGATATTTAGTGATGAATGCATCACTGTGTTCACACTTACTATAGAAACCACATCAGTGCTGGATTCGACACTAGGCAAGTCACAATTAATTGTTACCCGGTACATTGGACTTCTGTTATGCCGTTTGTTATTTCTGGTTTATTCCTATTGTGACTAATGCAAATAGAGCTGAAGGCACTAGAAGGGAAGTCGAATTCATTAAGACCCTGGGATGTTACTTTGTACCTCTACTGTGGGATACAAAACAAAACCTGCTCCTTAACCCCTCGCTATCATGCCTGCATTATACCTTAATGTAAAATATATTTGTGTTTTCATTTTTGTTGATGCCTTCTCCAAAAATAATAGTTTTTAGTCATTATAGTGGCATGGAGTCTTGCCTTTTTTGGGACAAATTGTAGTTTTCAATGGCACAATTTGAGTTTCAAATATCAAATATTCAAATATGGTAACTGTAAAGTTACTTGACAAAATTTCAATTTCCAAAAATACCTTTATCATGCTTCTGGCTTCTTCATATTTTGATATATAAAGTGGGTACAGAAAGTTTTCATACACACTCCTGTCTATATTAGACTTCACAGCTCCCAGTGCATGTCATAGCACATGAAAATCATGATGTCAAAGGAACTGCCCAAGGAGCTCAGGGACAGAATTGTAGCGAGGCACAGGCTACAACAGACTTTCTGCAGCATCCACAACTCTTCCTTGACCTGGCCATCCAGCCAAACAAAAGAATCAAGGTTTAGAGCCTAGGCAAGAGAGGTAAATAAGAGCACCATGATCACTGTGGCTGAGCTTTAGAGATGTAGTAGGGAGATAGGAGAAAGTTCCACAAAGTCAACTATCATTGCAGTCTTCCAGAAATCCGGGCTTGGTAGGACTTAGTGTGCCGACTGAAGCTTTTTCTCAGTGCAAGACATAGGAAAGCTGCATACAGTTTGCAAAAAAAAAACACATGAATGACTCCCCGACTATGAGAAATAAGATTCTCTGATGAGATGAATATTGAGCATTTTGGTTTTAATTATAAGCAGTATGTGTGGAGAAAACCATGCACTGCTCATCACCTGCAAAATACAATCCCAACAGTGAAACATGGTGGTGGCAGCATCAAACTATTTTTCAGCTGCAAGGACAGGATGATTGTTTGCAATTCAAGGAAAGATGAATGTGGCCAAGTACAGAGATATCCTGCATGAAAACCTCTTCCAGAATGCTCTGGACCTCAGACTGGGTTAAAGGTTCACCTCCCAACAAGACAATGACTCTAAGCACATAAGTAATACAACAAAGCAGTGGCTTCAGAACAACTCTGTGACCATTCCTGACTGGCCCAGCAAGAGCCCTGACCTTAGCCCAATTGAGCTTCTCTGAAGAGATTTGATAATGGCTTCAACCAACGTTCACCATCCAATCTGAGGGAACTGGAGAGGATCCGCAAGGAAGAAAGGCAGAGGATCCCCAAATCCAGGTGTGAAATGCTTGTTGCATCATTCTCAAGAAGACTCCTGGCTGTACTAGCTTAAAAGGTGCTTCTACTCAATACAGAGCAAAGGATATGAATACTTATGACTATGTAACATTTCAGTTTTTCCTGTCTAATAAATTAGACAAAATATCTACATTTCTGTCTTTTTCTGTCAAGATGTGGTTCAAAGTGTACATTAATGGAACCAATTGGCTGCAATGAAACAAAGAGTAAAAACTTTAAAGGGGTCTGAATACTTTTCATACACATTGTAGTTTTTTTTTTTTTATATATGAGGCTATCTGTAAAATCCTCTCAGCTTTTCCTGAAGTGGGTCGGATATCTTGCTTGTGACATAAGCTAAGCACACTGAGGCCAGAGCACTGACGGCATTCAACTGAATGTGTACAGGCAGCAACACAAAGAAAAACATATATTAAAACACTGACATAGGAATAAAAATATGAACATATGGTAACATCACAGTATGTGAGTACATTTGCTGTGCAAAGAGGCCTTCTCAAAGAGATTGCACTCTACATATACTTTGTTGTGTGTGTAGGATTTGATAGTCATTTTTTAGAACTGACGGGGAGTCTGAGCTCTGTCTATTTGTGCATTAAAATTTTCACATTTCTGCTATTTTCAAACTTTTGAACACAATCAGCTCTTCTACATATAATTTCTTTTGAAGCATGAAGAGTGTGGCATGTTTGTAATTGGTTGACCTGAAGCATGTGATCAGTCACATACCTATTGCATCACTCAAGGTCCTAGAGCTTTTTACATGTTTCCTGGACATATATTTTCCTACACTCAGCAGATACAGATCATCTTCTAGTATTCCTCCCTTCAACATCCACCCACCCTTTACTCCTTTTCACCTTCTAGATATGGATTTCCATGGTAACCAACCAAACAAAGACAAGGACACAGGCATAAGATAAAACCTCTGCTGTTTTTTTTATTTTATTTTTTTTTAAATACTAAATTTACTCAATTGGGTGAAAATAGGGAAAAATTCAGACAGGAACATACAAATAAAAACATAAAAAGAACGATAGAAATATGATGTTATAAAGAAAGGTAGAAGTTGTAGAAAGTATAGTTGAATTTTCGAATCCATTTCAAATGAAAATGTTTATAACCTTTGTACATGTGATACCAGCACAATACCCAGGAGAAGCCAGCATAGCTGAATCAGGCAAAGTGTTTTTGAGATCTGAATTGACTGATTTAATATGCACTGATTCTTTGCTCTTTTAAAAGTACATGGAATAAATATAGATTTTATTGATTTGCCTTGGGTAGTTATAAGCAGTCCCATTGGAATTTTAAAAACCTATCGCAATCTGGGTTCTGGTACTGAACATGGACCCCAAGCAGTAACACCAGCAATCAATGTTGGTAATGATCATAGGTGATAACTGTTTAACTGTTTAACAAAGTCTCCAGCATCATTTAAATCATTGATCTTCCACCAAATGGGAGCATGCTGTGCTGAAGGCCAGTTGTTGCTATCGTGGTCAATGAGACTTTGCCAGCATGCGATTGTTGCATTTGATTAATGCCTGCGATTGGTGCCAGCATCGCAACTGATCCCTAACCTTATGATTTGGGTCCATTCAACACTAGTCTTGCCCAAATTTGTTTACTCTTTTCAGACTATATTAGTTTGCACTTCACTTCACCTTCACTCAGGAATGCAGGAAGTGTTCAGTGAGAATGGTGTCCAGGATTCAGATGTGGTTGTGACTTATCCCAATTCTGGAATCACCTCTTTCTTCTCTGTCATTGGTGTGGTGCAACGCTACCAAGTAGTATTGCATCCTAGTGGAGAACTGTTAAAAAAGCTGGAGCAACTTTTTTATTTTTCTGTTTGAAATTTGAACTGTGGGTCTAGGAACTTACCCTAATTAGTTTTGCACCCTGGCAGAGATTTTTTTTATGGAATTTACTGGGATAGTTTTTATGGCGCAATGTTCTTAACAGAAGTCGTAAAAACCTGATATAGTGGCCGTTCGTGAAGGTTTTTGCATACTATTTGCATACCACTGTGAAATGTCCAAGGCTGATGTTCTCTCTAAATCTAGACTTTTCCGAGGGACTACAGCTTATGTTCAATGGCCAATCTTCTGTTGATCACCAAACCTTGTGGACCTTAAATCACTGTACTGTAGTCAAGTTAAAAAAGTTTATACTAAAATAGCTGAAATACCAGTAAATCACTTTGTGGATAGATAATCTGTGTCTTTGATATATTTTTGTTCTTGAACCTGTACTGTTAGGTTTAATACATGCATTGAATATGTTTACTGAAATTGTTTTGCTTGTTGCTAATGCTCATACATTTTATTTTGGTCACACATTGACCTTTAAACTTGATATAAAACATCCAGAGAGGTTTACAAGGACAAACATGAAGGGACATCACACAGTTCTTCTCTTTTTAATGATAATTTTTCCCTTGTAAACAATTTACTGAATATTCACTGTGCTCTATTCACTGCTTTTCCTTCTAGCTGGACTGCACAATCCCCAGACAGCTCAGTAGTTTATTGTACATTGGTAATGGTTATCTTTTGAACAATGTTATCCTTCTAAATAGTACCCCATCCTTTCATTCCTTTGCAATAATAGCATTTTATGTTTTATTGACAGGATGATAAATACTGGGATACAATTTGGCTTCTGAGGCTGTTAAATACAACATTTTAGGCTGCAGCAGGTGTCTTTAATCTTTCTGCATCATAACTTTAAGTTCATGCTTCACTTCTCTAGCATTTTACGGCACAGATTTGATCTTCTATAAACACACATCATACTGTTTTTTCCCGCTAGTGATAAAGATGCCCTTTAAATAATGTCAGCATATGAAACAGTTTTAGCTGCCAACATTTTTCTTACATTTGAAGAATAACAGAGTAAGTTAAGTCATTAGAGCAGGTGTGGTAAACTTTGGTAGCAACAAAAAGAAAACCTGCTACAATTGATATATAGGGCAGTATGCTAACACGTGTAGATCTTTAAAGAGGCTTTTGGTGCTCTTTAATAATACAAGACACAGATGTGCAAAATATTTTGCGAGTAAACTGTGAAAGCAAAATCAATAGGAATTTGATTATATCAGTAAAAGCACAATAAAAAGCATTAAAAAGTACTGAAGGTATTAAAGTCCCAGGGGTGCAAAAACATTATAAATATACCCCTCAAATTCTCATCATCCCAAATTATCATAAAGGGCTTACCCACAAAGTATAAATAAATAAGTATATAGAGCAGCAGTTCAAAGGGGAGAAGTCTATGGACCCCACGTGTATCCTACCAGCAACTACTTCAGGTAATTATGGGGGAATTTATCATTGTTGATACAAAACAAAAGAGTTTTTTTGTGCATCCAGGCAAAAATTTCTTGAAAAGAAATTCCTCTTTAAAGTTTTGTAATAAAGTTTTTGCCTGGATGCAGCGCAAACTTCTTTTGTTTAGGATAGTTACACCGAAGTCCGTGCACTGGCCTGTGGTTGGTGTGCTCACACGTGAGCTGAGCTAAAGTTTTCTTCTTTGTATCATTGTAAATGCATAAACTACATCTCATGTTGAGTAGGACTTAAGGAGTTTTACTTTTTTCTTGATATTTCATTTGTATACTTTATTTGTTGTGAAATACTTACATTCATATAATTTATGCATTAATAACAAATATTTATGTATGAGTCTTGTTGCTTCCATAATTTAGATGGTAAAACTGTGGACAAAGTAGAAAAAATAACACCTGCTATTTTGAAACAATTCATGTAATTAATTAAGAATAGTGAATTATTTCCATTGTTAAAATGTACAGTGCTAAAGACCTCTGTACTGTGCTACAGCCAAAAAAAGCTTTCTGGTGTAAAACTGTAAATTGAAGTCAGCTGGAGGATGGTTTAATCTGTAGCTTCTCTTCCTAATTACTTTTGCAAGTCTGGAGGCTGGGAGGGGTGAGGGAAGTGAGTAGATCCAGAGTGTTGATACTCTATCAAACTGGTGCAGAATGTCAACAACAGTTCTAACATCAACTTTCCCAGCAGTGTTACATCCTGCATCTGTAGCTTCCAAAGAAGAAATTAATGTGAATTGTTACATTAATTCACCAGTTTCCATTGACAGCTAAAGGTTTAGCTGATGAATGGGCAAGGAGGAAAAAGTACCTGCCGTAATCCAGCAACCATTCCAATGGTGGGGCCAAACAGCAATATTCAGGTTCCCAAACCTTGACCCAAACAGAATATGGATTCTCTCATCACTATCCTTAACACCTTGTTTACAGCTATGGCTCTAACTATTTCTGCTTCTGTGACTACAGACGCTTCTGTCCAGGGATTGGCTTGGAACTACCAGTTTTGCAGAAAGATGTAGCACATTTTATTTTTTTACCTTCTCTCTGTTCACCAGGGTCAGTATATGTACAAATACTAAATTCCTTATGACCAGGATGGAGTTAGAAAATCATTGGATAGATTTTTTTAATAATCTGGTGGTAAGACAAAAGCCAATCCATGTTTTTGTTTCGATTCTCTAAAGACATGACTTAATTACAAAAATCTCAAGTCTTATCAAGGTGTACGATATTACTATGAATACATTAGTAGATGTGTTCATATTGGAACAAAATTGCTGCAAATCAACATGTTGGTCATGTTTAGTATTACATTAGTGTGGTATGCAGAAAGGTCAACTGACACCTGCAAGAGACATTTCTAAGGGCATGACTGTATTACATTGCTATTCTACTCCACAATTGCCCTCTTATGCACCCACATTAAATCACATGAGAGTGTTAATTTTGTGAAGCTGTAAGCTAAAAGGGAATGTGTTGCCCTTGGCAACCTATCATCAGCTGTCATTTTTTATTTCAGGTATGAAAATAAGAGAAGTGATCTGAGCTGCTTGTTATCAGCAATTACCGAGGCTCTCTGATTCCAGCACATCTTAAGACTCAATGCCAGAGTATGTGAAATGGTAATAATTTGTGGCTCTTGCCAGAAGTTGCTGTCTAGCACTGACTTAGAACTGGAAATGAAAAGATGTAAAGTTGGCTGCATATACACTTTCCAGATACAGTATGCACATTATAATTCATTAGCCATGCCTATTGCAAAGGCTTCAGCCTTTTATTGTTGCTTTTTTGCATTGACCCTAGCAGGGCCTTTCAAAACAATCAGAGCCCAGATAGCTAGTAAACTTTATGAATATTACATTAGTCATTAGAAATCTTAAGGGTAGCCAACCGATCTCCGAGTACGAGGTTTAGCTTAACAGTTAGAAACTCAAGGTAATTGAAATTGAGTTACCATTTTCTTTTGAGTTGGCTCAGGAGACAGGATAATATTGATGGTTTAACTAGATACATAAGTGAACCATTCAGAATCACAGGTAAGATCATTAAATTCCTGTATCAATGTTGTAACACAGGCAAGTTGTGTGTAAAAACAGCACTTCATTTTGTTTTTTGAAAACAAAATGAGTTTAGTTTTTTAAATCCCTTTGTAAATTAGGAACATTGCCTGCAAAACAGGTTTATTTACATTGAGATGAGATTGAGGTGGTAAATATTAAAGCCCTAAGGTCGGTCAGCCCAGTAGTCACCACAGCTTTATTGAGGTTTTGCAAATGGACATGGGACAGAAATGGAGGGGCTGACTATGAGATGAGAATAACAGACCTGAAGGGATACCAGTGTGAGGAAGGGGACAAATCCTGGTGGGCTACCTGTGTGAGGAGGACAAGACCAGGAGGGCTTCCAGTGGCTGCTGTGGGAGCAGACCGGAGGGCTACCTGTGTGAGCAGAGGGACAAGACATGGTGTATACCTGTATGAGGGGGGGCAGACATTGGGTGGATACCTGTGTGTAGAGGTGGGACCAGACTTGGGGGCTTCCATGTTTGAGGATGGGGGGCCAAACCTGAGGGAGACTACCTGTGTGAGAAGGGTAGCCAGGCATTAAGGAGCTGACTGCAAGAAGGGGGCAGCAGATCTCGAGGGATATCTGTGTGAGGAAAGGGACATGCCCTGGGAGACTACCTGTGTGAGGAGGATTACAAAACTTGGTGGAGGGGGAGCAGACCTAGAGGGATCTACCTGTGTGAGAAGTGTGACAAGACTTGATGGGGTACCTGTGTAAGGACAGGGACAACACTTGGGGGATACCTACCTGAGAAGGGGGAGCAGCAGAAATGGGGGGATACCATTGAGATGAGGGGGACAATACCTGGCAGCTACCTGTGTGATAAGGAGGTAGCAGACTTAGGTAAGCTTACTATAAAAAGAGGGAAGCAGACCAAGGGGAGTTACTTATGTGAGGAGGGAGTAGAAGACATGGGGGGCTGACTGTGAGAAAAGGGAGCAGATCTGATGTGTTGATTGCGAGAAGGAGTGGGCAGACCAGGAGGCCAGCATTGTATTAGTTATATTCTTGTACATAGGGGCAGTATTATTATAGTTATGGTATGATAACTTACCTACATAGTTATTTGTTTTGTCATTTATTCTGCCATTACATTCTTACTTGCCCTTTATAGCTAAACTCAAAAAAGTTGTATCTGTTTTGCCATGGGCTACTTACCTATGTGGCTTGTGGTTGACTTGTGGACTTGTGGTTAACAATTTGTTAACTCCTTCTTGTGGATACTTCACCTATAACTTTTGACCAACCTATAACATGGGGCCACTTTTATTTTTATACAGGGCCACTGAGTCACTGAAGGGAAGCTTATGTTTCTACTGGCACCTTATTTGTCTGTCTGAAAAGTATGGGGAAGCTGGAAAAAATCCAAATGCAGTGTTATTGATGCAAAAAACAATGGTTTCCAGGCTGATGTGGCAGTTCTCATTGCTGCTCATGCTGCATTCCAATCAAATACACAGACAGTACGATGTGATGCCATGTAGTGTGCCTGTGTCCCTTTGTAGTTGTGCCAGAGCTTGGGCATAGGAGGAAAAGATGCAGGAAATAAGCCATATGTCTACAGGAGGGGGGCACTGTAAATGGTATGCTCTGTTAATTAGTGGGGGAGGCATATATTATTATTCAGGGGGGTACATGTATATGATTTACTAGTGGCAGTAGGGAACATCATTATACAGGGATAGCCTGTACATGATTTGTTATTGAGCTACAAATTTATTACCTATATAATATATAGCTCCTCCCAAATTTACAATATTATGTAAGTCACCTTCTTAACTTATATAAAGCTCTTGTTGAATTATATGAATTACACGGTGCAGCCCCTTCCCAGTTTAAATGGGTCATCAAGGTATTCCCTTTCCACAAGATTTCGGATAACTCGCTGCTTGTCCCAGTGGTGGGACCCCACAGATCGCAAGAACACTGCATTCGGCATAAAGCTGCATTTGTAACCAGCTGGTCATTTCTTTGGGGTACAACAGACTGATCTCATGATCCTTTGGGGTAATTCCACTGGGATCCTCAACTATCAGCAAGTTATGGGAAATTTAAAGTCAGAGAATATTAAAGGGTTCTGCCAGCAGGAAGTACAATTTGTTCCATAGATAACAAGTCCTCACATAGCTTTGTAAAAGGAAAAATCAAGAAGATATGGCTTGTGAAAGAAGATAAACCTAATGAAAACACCTGTTCCTAAAAGGGTTAAAGTTGCTACAAGGGTTAAAGTTATGTTAGCATGTGTGTTTAGCATCAGCATCATTAACAAAAGAGAGGAGTTGTCAAAGCAAGGCTCAAACAAAGAAATTCTTTATTACAAAGCCTCAAATAGACTTCACATACACCATTAAAAGCATTTAAAATAATTCACATATGAACACAAAACTCAAAAAACCATCCTGCTTGCAGTATATAAAGATACCAATGCAAATACCATCAATAAAGCATATAGGGACAAGTGATATAGGAATACAAACAAAGGAAAATGCCAAGGTAGGCAACAATTCCATAGTTAAAATTGGTGTCAGTAGGCCAGCAGTCCAGTCACTTAGGGTGACTTCCTCAGGGGTCAATCATTCATTGTGTGGAGTCTATGTTGTTTGACGAGTCAGCTCCTTTATCATGATGATCTAACTTTGTTTAGTTTAAGCTACCACTAAGGCCCGTTCCACACTTGCGAGTGTGATGCGATGAACTCGCATCACACTCGCAACGCATGCTGCCGGGAACAAACGGCCCAAACGCTGCACCACGGGAGTGAACTGACATGCTGAGTTCACTCCCGCGTAGATCCAGGCACCGGGACTGTGGTATCTTCTTATATTTGTTATCCATGGCCTCCTTACTTTTAATATCAACTTTTAAAATGATGTTAATGAGCCTGAAGGGTTCTATGGGGTGTTACCACGATTCCCCCGTGCCTCAGATTCATAGGTTAGATAGATGCATAGATAGATATGAGATAGATAGATAGATAGATAGATAGATAGATAGATAGATAGATGTAGGAGATGGATGGATAGATGAGTGATAGACACTCACATGTTGCTGACCTCTGGATGGTCTCCTGCTAGTCAGGGACAGGGGTTCTTTGTAGTACAGCAGGGTAGTAGAGAGGGATGCTCAGTAGTCAGGACTTACAGGAGGAGGGCTGCAGGACGTGAGTGAGATGAAGTGAGGTCAGGGCTCAGCTCCTTTACTTGTTTTGACTAATGGTGGCTACATGGGGAGTGGAAGGAAAGAGCTGCTACACTGCAATATGTTAGAGCTACAGCCATGTTAGGGGCAGACTGTGATCTGCATGGACCCTCTGTATTCCTGGGTGTATTTACCTTTAATGTGTCCCTGTTTGCTCTGGTGGAGTCTGATGTTATCACTGACACATTCAGTACAGACCACACTGCACTCGGCTGCACAGCTCATTCGGCCCCTCCCCCTCACTCCCATTGGCTGCTCCCTGTCAGCTGGTCTCCTTCAGTCTGAGGCAGTGGAGGAATCTGCAGTCAGATATGTAAACAGACCAGAAGAAGGTGATTCCTTCTGCGCAGACTCGGCCAGGGGAGAAGGCAGTCAGGACGGGACACAGCTACCAGCAGGGGGAGCCAGCAGTCACCTTACAGCAGAATAGCTCAGTAAGGCTGCATATTTTCTAATAACAGTAAATGGTGAAAGTATAGCTTACAGTGCACTGAGCTAGAGTATGTATTTCTGCTATGGTGACACAACCCCTTTAATAGAGGTAATGAGTGCAGAGTAGGAGGAGCTTCCTAACTCCTTACTGACGTGTGACGTATTAGTACGGAGTATAGACTCATGGGCTGCAATATGCAGCAAACACCCACCATCAATACCCGTGATCAGCACTGTTAAATTGCCCAAAGTGGTCTGAAAAATGGTAAAAAAAATAAACAAAAAAGTAAAATGATAAATAAAAAAAAACATTAAAATTCAAATAAACCCCCTTTCCCTAGAACTGATATAAAAATTAATTATAAAATCATAAACATGTTAGGTATCGCCGCATCTGATCTATCAAAATATGATAACAGCTATTCTCGATGTTTAACCCCTTCATGGAAAATAGCACCCAAAGTCAAAAACAGCACTTTTTTTGCAATTTTGAAACAAATAAAACATTTTATACAAAGTTATCAAAAGGCCGCTACAATTGAAAACATCATCTCACCTTGCAAGAAACTACACCACACAGAACTCTGTACACTATAAGTAAGAAAAAGTTATTAGTGTCCGAAGATGGCAAAGTGAAGAATTTTTGTACATGAGGTTTAAGTTTTGTAAATATATGACAACATTATAAATCCGATAAATTTAGTATACCTGTGATTGTACGGCCCCAAAGAATATAGGAGACTTGTCATTTGCGTCACACAGTGTAAGCTGTATAAACCTAGCCCATAAGAAAAAGTTGCAAATGTGTTTTTTCATCAGTTTCACTGCAGTTGGAATTTTTTTCCCCTCTTCATATTAAATGCCATCACTATGAAGTACAATTTGTTACGCAGAAAACAAGTCCTGACAAAAGGTGGGGATTGAAAAACTGAAATGCAAAATAAAAAAAACAAACAAACAAAAAAGGGCCTGGTCATTAAAGGGCTAAAGAAAAACAAAAATAGAAATGGTCGCAATCTAGGAAATAAGTAAATAAAATCAAGTGGATTTATTCATACCACAACGTTTCAGCTTCCTAAACTGGAGCCTTTGACAAGCAGTATCTTAAAAAGTATCATGCCAATACTTCTGTGTATAGTGATAGTGAACTGAGTACATAAATAGTTAACTATTAACTGAAGTTAATGCTGGACTTGGCTTGCACCCCTGATTTTTTCTTAGCACTGCTGCTCTGGACTCTTTCTATATCCTGCCATGCAAGGGATTGAAAACCACATGTATAGATATAAGTAATGATCAATATCTTCTTTTTTTCCAATGCCAATACATTTTAAATCTGTAAATAATTATGTCACATTTGGTATCAATCTCCCTGACTTTAATTAATTGCCCATCTGTGGTACCAAATATAGCTGATGTTTTCATGATAAATCAATAGGAAAATCACTTATTTACATTACCCTATAGGACATTTTAATTTAATACATCTTGTGCTGCATGGGATTGTACAAAGTTCCTAAATCAGAGTGGAACCTATCCAAGAATGATTAATATTAACTAATGCACCCTGCAAATTGCACAGTTGGAATTCTGTCCAATTTTCTCATCCCTGATGAATATCTATAATTAGTATTGGAAAGAAAATATTGAATTTTTGCAGCAGATTTACAGTAATGGAGTGCAAGGAGTTTCATTCCATATGTCAGAGGAATAAGAATTCAAAAGCCTATATCTTATTTATTCGGTTTTAAATTAGAAATAAAGGATTGCACTTTTTATTTATTGGGTTTGTCTTTTAGTGTTGGAAATGTATACACCTTTACACATGTACAGAGACATATTTCTTCCTATGCATGGAAGAAGCTTGAAAGAAGAAAGCAAAGGCCATCACATAAACACATAGTATTGGAGAATATTTACTAATCAGTTTACAGCAGAAATCTGTCATTATGTGTGATAAACAGAAAGAGGGTATGGCCTTAAGATTTTTGAAAATGCAAAAAAAAAAATTGATCATATTTCGGGGGCCAACTCAACAAACAATTGATAGATGTAAAGTTGGCTTAGTCTTACACTTACATCTGACCCTTTGATAATTCTGGCACAAGGAGGGACTGTCACCGTAATCTTATCACTCACACCATTAATAACTGCTGGTAAGGGATAAAGGGACTTCTATCCACTGGGGTAAACATACAAGCTTTCTATAGGAGGGCAGCAGCAGAGATCTAGAAAAATATTGAGAAACTGATGCAGAAAATTTAATGGAAAATTGTATAACTTTTTAGAAACCATAGAAATTATTTGCTGAAAGTGGGCAAACCCATTGCTAAACAGTGATAGGTGGGGGAAGCGGCAATGGGCAGGGCCAACTTAGACAAAGGCAGAATGTTCACGGAAGAATTTTCAATGGCAGGAGGAGTTGGATTTAAACTGGAATGCATGTATTAATAAGATGTTAGCACCCATGTTAACAAAAATATGGTAACACAGTGTTACCATATATGTTAACATTATGTTAACACGTGCCTTTTGTAAATGCCTTGTTGACAGCAATGCAATTGGGCAAATCTGCTCTTTTTTGCTAAAACAATCATGAGTAAGAGTACATGAGGTGCTTAAAACGAGTTGATGTGATGCATTGCCCGATTTCCTGCAAATATGTTTTGGATGCCAATTTATTTTTGGAAAAAAGGCTTTTAAATTTCTTCATCAAGCCGGATCTCAACTTCTTCCATTTATACCACACCAAACAGCAAGGTGTTACCATGCCCTGGAGATGAGGTGGCCACAACACAGTTAGGGGTAAGCTGGATTCTTTTCTCTTTGCTATGTGCATAATTTCTTTTAGCCTGAATGTTTGATGTGCATAATTTCTTCTAGCCTGAATGTTTGATCTACCTTGTTGACCCATTGTTCTAGAGTAGGTTGGTGAGCATTCAACCACTGTAGTGGAATCAAGGATTTGGCATCTCCCGGATTTTGGCAAAATGGCATCTCCCGCTGTTTTGATTTTTGGCGGCCAGAAACAGAGCCAATCACAAGCCAGGAGACTCTGCACTCCACCCAGCATGACGTGGTACCCTTACACGTCGATAGCCGTGGTTGGCTGGCCTGATCAGGTGACCCTGGAAAAGACTAGCCCCTGCCCGCACTGCTCGCATCATTCTCTGTCTGGATGCCGTTAGGGAGAGAGCTGCTGCTGCTGCAGGAATAGCGTTAGGGTGTTATATTAGCTTACTGTTACGCAGGAGTGAGTCTACAAGAAGCCAACAGCCCTTGTTAGGGCTAGAATAGCGTTATATATATTTTTTTTTTTTTGTTTGCTTGTGGCTGGGCTTGCTGGCACTAGTAGTGTAGCTAGTACCATATTGTGACGAATTTGCAGGGAGACTTGCGAACGTTATATTCAGTTCTTAGTGACACACATATCCATCTCAAACACCTAAGTTGGACAATTTATTAGGGGTTTGATTGAATTAGGCACAGTCAGATGATTTTTTTTTTTTTCAAAACTTAAAGTGACTTAAAATCCAGTTGTTGTGTGCTGTCAGTGTAGGTTAGAAACTAGGCAAACAAGAACCCAACTGGCTTTCTTAGGCCTAAAATAGCGTTACTAGTAGTGCAGCTAGTACCATATTGTGACGAATTTGCAGGGAGTCTTGCGAACGTTCTGTATAGTTCTTAGTGACACACATATCCATCCAATTTATTAGGGGTTTGATTGAATTTGGCACAGTCTGCTTTTTCTTTTCCTTTTTTTTTCAAAACTAAAAGTCATCAAGCACAGCACAAAATCCTGTTGTGTGCTGTCAGTGTAGATTAGAAACTAGCCATAGCAATAGGATAGCATTGTTTTCTTAAAAAAACAAAAACACAAAAAAACCAAAAAAAAACACAAAAAAATTTTACAGTTTACACTTTAATTTTGAAAATGTTGAACCTGAGGGCTAGGGGTAGAGGACGAGGGCGTGGGCGTCCCACTACTGCAGGGGTCAGAGGCCGTGGTCCTGGGCGGTGTGAGACACCACCTGCTGATGAGGGAGCAGGGGAACGCCGCAGAGCTACACTCCCAAGGTTCATGTCTCAAGTTACTGGTACCCGTGGTAGAGCACTGTTGAGGCCAGAACAGTGCGAAGAGGTGATGTCGTGGATTGCGGACAATGCTTCTAGTCATGTGACCACCAGTCAGTCTTCCACGCAGTCCACCCATGTCACCAAAATCAGCACTCCTCCACCTCAGCCTCCTTCCCCCCAGTCTGCCCCCTCCCAGGAAAATTTGGCATTTGAACCGGCATACTCTGAGGAACTGTTTTCTGGACCCTTCCCAGAGTCACAAACCACTTGTCCGGTTGCTGCTGAGCTCTTTTCTGATGCCCAGGTTTTCCACCGGTCGCAGTCTGTGGGTGATGATGACATTGTTGACGTAGTGGAAGAAGTGTGTAAAGAGGTTTCGGACAATGAGGAGACACAGTTGTCAGACAGTGGTGAAGTTGTTGTCAGGGCAGGAAGTCCGAGGGGGGAAGAGACTGAGGGATCGGAGGATGATGAGGTGACAGACCCAAGCTGGTTTGATAGGCCGGGTGAACACAGTGCTTCTGAGTCGGAGGCGAGTCCTCGACAAGAACAGGTTGGAAGAGGCAGTGGTGGGGCCAGAAGGAGAGGCAGGGCCAGAGCTGGTGCATCAGCGCCAAATGTTTCACGTAGTGAAGCTCCCGTGGCAAGGGCTAGATTTTCGGAAGTCTGGAGGCTCTTTAAAGAAACACCGGATAACCGATGGACTGTGGTGTGCAACCTGTGCCACACCAGGATCATCAGGGGTTCCACCACTACCAGCTTAACCACCACCAGTATGCGCAGGCATATGAATGCTAAACACCCCACTTAATGGACCCAAGGCCGTTCACCTACGGTCGGGCACACCACTGCTCCTTCCCCTTTGTCACCTGCTGCCTCTGCTAGTCAGCCCCCTGCCCAGGACCCCGGCCCAAACACCTCCCGTGCGAAAACCACACCTTCACCTCCACAATCCTCCACAGCATCCACCAATGTCTCTATGCGCAGCGTTCAGCTCTCCATACCCCAGAAGCAGGAGCGCAAGAGGAAGTACAGTGCAACCCACCCACAAGCCCAAGCCCTCACCATCCACATCTCCAAACTGCTTATCCTGGAGATGCTGCCCTATAGGCTGGTAGAGACCGCGGCCTTCCGCAACCTCATGGCGGCAGCCGCCCCTCGGTATTCGGTCCCCAGCCGCCACTATTTGTGCCATCCCAGCCCTGCACCAGCACGTGTCAGACAACATCATCCGTGCCCTGACCAACGCCGTTTCTGACAAGGTCCAACTGACCACGGAAACGTGGACGAGTGCTGCCGGGCAGGGCCACTATATATTGCTGACGGCACATTGGGTTAACTTGGTAGAGGCTGGGACCGAGTCTGTCCCTGGGGCTGATCACATACTGCCGACGCCGAGGATTGCGGGGCCTACCTCGGTCCAGGTCTCTCAGGCCTACTATGCCTCCGTCTCCTCCCACCCCTCCTCCACCTCCTCCTCCGAATTACCATCCGTGGGCATGGCGCCATCAGTCGGTAGATCTAGGCACAGCAGCAGTGCCGTCGCTAAGCGACAGCAGGTGGTACTCAAACTGCTGAGCCTAGGCGATAAAAGGCACAACGCCCAAGAGCTATTACAGGGCATCACGGTGCAGACTGATCTGTGGCTGGCACCGCTGAACCTGAAGCCAGGCATGGTTGTGTGTGACAACGGCCGTAACCTGGTGGCGGCTCTGCAACTCGGCAGACTGACACATGTGCCATGCCTGGCCCATGTGTTAAATCTGATAGTTCAGCGGTTCCTCAAGACATACCCCAATCTGTCTGATTTGCTCACGAAGGTGCGCCGCATCTGTGCGCATTTCAGGAAGTCCAGCACAGATGCTGCCACTCTCAGGGCAGCGGGGGGTGATTTTGTGAGTTAGTTATAGATGGAATATTGTTAAAATTTTTTTCATGATTTTTTCCCAAAAGGGTTGAATCATTGGACAAGTCCAGAAAATATGTAGGTGGGATGCACCTACTTGATCACATCTTCAGCATTTGCTGCTCGGGGAAAGGCCCATTCTTCTCAAGGCAAATGGTGTTCTATGCAATCCGTAGAAAATTCCATATGAGTTCTCTTGGAACTTAACACATTGAGGAAACCCATGGAAGTTTCTTAGGGTTTTTGTAACCTATGTTGTCCAGACAGTGATTCCTAGATCCTGCTCCCATGCACGCAGAAAGACTGGCTTGGTGTCTATATTGCTCTGAACAATTATTTTGTCTTGGGTTTGTTTATTAATGATGTGCTCCTCCAGCCAGGACAGCACAGCGTCAGGTTCCTTCAGATCTTTTAGTCTATAGTATTTCATGGATGTCTAATTTTTACAAGAAATTAAGGTTGGGTAGGGTTGTATTTAGGTATCTTAGCAGGTTTCCTTCTCTTTTGCTACAGTCTCTATCTCTTTAGTTTTTAGAAAGGACCATGCAGCTGATATGGCTTCCCTCCCTACCTTGGATGAAGCCTACTTGGTCCAGGCTTAAGAGTTTCGGGAGCAGCTAGTTAATTTTTGCCCATATTGTCAACATTAATTAACGAGATTGGGTGATAATTCCCACAGCACTGGGGATCCTAACCTTCCTTCTGAATGGGTGATAATTCCCACAGCACTGGGGATCCTAACCTTCCTTCTGAATCACAGTAATAGTAGCTTCCAGGGCCTGTTTAGGGAGTGTGGCTCCTGTGCCTAGTGCTCCGCACCAGAAGCGAGGTGGGGTAGTAGGAAATCTGACAACTTTTTATAGTAACAGAAGCGAGGTGGGGTAGTAGGAAATCTGACAACTTTTTATAGTAAAAGGATGGGAGTCCATCTGGGCCTGGAATTTTATGTAACGGAAGGGAGTTAAGTATCTCTTGCACTTATTTTATGGAAACAGGTCTGTTGAGTTCCCCTGTATCGCTTTGGGCTAGTTGTGCGAGATGTAGTTCATTTAGCCAGTCTTGGTTTTTTAACATCTAGAGCTACACCTGATAAAGTCGTAAAGTCCAATGATAGTGCAGTGTTCTCCCTTAATGAAAGTTTTGTGGGCCTCCCAATTTAGTGTGAGAGATGTCTTGTTGGATAAGTTGCGTCTGAAGCATGAATTTAGTTTATTCCTAGTTTCTTGTATTCTAGCTTCGGAGTCTAGCAGGGTTTCTTTTAGCTTCTATAGTCCTTGCGGATGAGGCAATGGGGGTCATTTACTAAGGGCACGATTCGCGTTTTTCCGTCATGTTACCGGAATATTTCTGATTTGCGCCGATTTCCCCTAATGCCCGGGTTTTTGGCACACGCAATCGGATATGTGCGCATCGGCGCGCATGCACGCGACGAAAATCAGGGGCATGGCTAACTAAAACCCAAAGGATTCGGAAAAAACGCCGCATTTTAAAAAAAAATGTGTCGCGAAAAATTGCACTTACCTTCACTCAGCCCGGCTCGTATTTCCAGTGCGTTCTGATCTCTTCACGCAGCAGGCGCCAACCTGGTGGACAGCGGAGAAACTGCCTTAATAAATCCTGGCCGGACCCGAATCCAGCGCAGAGAACGCGCCGCTGGATCGCGAATGGACAGGGTAAGTAAATCTGCCCCATAGAGTCTAGTTCCAGTCAGACAATTACAGTTGCATGATCAGAGTCAGTGATTGATCCAATCGATACTGATTTAGTTGCTAATAGTAATGAGCTGGGTATGAACAGTTAGTCCAACATCTGCAATAACTTGTGGACCTGCAATAACTTGTGAAACCTGCCACTTCTGTGGCAGATTTTCCCCATCGAGGAATCGAAGTTGGAAATAAGTGGCAGGTTTAAGTGCCTGCTATGATATGACCTTCCACAAAGTCTTTTAGTTTGTCTAGTGTGTTTATGAACCAATCAATTTGCCCTTCGTTGGGCACAAAACAACAAAAAAGTCTCAAAAAGAAAACAAAATTTGTGCCTACCAGGACAGGAAAAAGTGAACATGTATCACAAGAAAAAAGACATGATACATACATAAGGCACAAAAAAGAGCTGCCAAATTTCTCAAAAATTTACCAAAGAAAGAAAAAATTATGATATAGGTCATCCCTTTTATTTCAAGTTAAATGTTTCTGCAACACCAACAAGGAATCAAAATGCTCACAGCACCCCTTCATAAATTCCTTGCAATTTCGAAAATGGGGTCTGGTTTCGGCTTTATGGTTATATCCATAGCTCTGCAAGTAATATGGAATCCACAGCCTAAATTTGTAATCCATACAGAATCCAAACATTGCTCTTTTCCCTCTGTGCCCAAAAAAGTAGTTTGTACCCACATTCAAGACATTGGGACATATTTATCATAGGCCGGCGCTCAAGCTTCAAGTCACTGGGGGCAGCGAGTGCGGCGGCACGGCGACAGTAACGTCCTAGAGGGCCTCACTTCCCGGTCGCGTCCCTCCACTCGTCCTCCCCTCACAACCCTCTCTCACGCCCCAATGCTGAAGGTGGCGGAAAGGACAAAATAGTCGTAAGTGCTAGCAATAAGCTAGCATTTGCAATTATTACAGGGCCGTCAGTGGCGCAGAGGTCCTGATAAATATGCCCCATTAAGTGTGTCTTCCCAAACAACAAACTTGAGGTTGCACTTTGAAGCTGCTGTAAAGTGGACATCCTGGTAAGTGACCCTATAATGTAAACCACATCCCATCACCAAGCAACGTAACTCTGACTGTGGCTTTGGCTCTGCTTGCATATGGTACGTACAAGTTAACCAGTATTATCCCTCCTTCAGAATGATGCCTTGCGGGTCTATTCACCAATCATGTTTCGGTTCTCTGATGCTCTGTGTAGACTCTGTGCATAACATGTAAACAAAGATCCTACATTGATAAATATGAGGGACCTGTAGCAGGATAGGAGGACTCACCCTGCTGTCTCCCTCTCCCTGTGTGTGTCTGTGAGTTGGACTGAGAGAAAAAAGACACACTGGAGGCTGCCATTATGACGGACTGAAGGAGTGAAAAACAGCAAGTTAAAACAGCATGTGGATTATAGGGAAAGGCTGAAGCTCTCATATGAGGCAAAGGTACTGTACATATACATTCAGAGAAATGTCTAATGGAAGAGATTTATTGAGAAGTGGCCAACCTCTCTAAGGATTTTCACAAACACAACAGTTTATGGCTTTTTGACAATTCTTGTTCAGTTCTCATCAAGGTAAGCAAAGGAAATTTAATTGAAGTTTTAGCATGCATAACTATACATGATAATCAAATTACTGCAAGCCACTTTGTTATAACAATATCCCTGTGAGAATAAAGGTTCCTGTAATTATCTCCCAGACAAATACAAATCTGATATGCCTGTTAAAACTTTCCATATTGACATTCATTGGTATTAATTGAATGCTCCACTGAAATTAAGTTAATAAAATAATTGTTTTACTTATTTAAATAGAAACTATTTTCAGAAGATGATATGTTTACAGAAATAGAACATCTAGAAATAACTCTTTTTCTGGTGATGAAGAAAATTTCAAGTATTTTTCAATTTTGATGTTATATAAATTTCAGTTTTTTATGACAGCTGCATAATTGTCATGGGTGGTCCCGTGACCCACATTGTGGGCCGCGGGCTTTCCCCTGCCCCTCTTTCCCCAGCAGCACGTCATCAGTGCACCGTACCCTTCCCGGCTTCTGTCTCCTCGCCATCTGCAGTGCATGCGTGTCCCTGACTCCTAGGACATGCGCACCGGCTTCTCTGGATTTAAAGGGCCAGTGCGCCGTTAATTGGCGATGGCCATTTTCTGAAAACTCATATAAGCCTGCCTCTTCCTCTATACTCTGCCAGTCTTTGAGCCTATGCCATTGAGAAAGCTCCCCTGCGACATTCCTGTGTATTCCTTAATTCCTGTGTGTTCCTGTTCCTGAGTTCCCGTGTTCCAGCGTTCCTGTGTTCCTGCGTTCCCGTGTTCCCGCGTTCCTGTGTCCCTTATTCCTGTTTTGCCGTTCCCATCTGCCTGGACCTCCTGTTGATGTCCCTGGATTGGACTTGATTTTGCATCTCTGCACCCTGCCCTGACCCTGTGCCTAAATCTGACCAGGAGACTGTCTGATGCTAAGGTACCTCAACCTCGGCTGCCACCGCGGGCTAGTCGCACCTGTGGAAAAACCTGGTTGTACCCCACCGCAGCAAGTCCATCCCGCTTTTCAGCGGGCTCTGGTGAAGGCCAGGTGCCACTTAGATTCTGGTCCCAGGTGTTGGCTATTACCACCTCCTGCGGTGCTCCAGAGGATCCACTGATCCAGAATCCTGACAATAATTTTACCAGATCCATATAAAGCCTCAGAATGAAGGTACAAAACTGAAATAAATCAGAAATTAGCACAAGAAATTAAAATGGTAGCTACAGTACTTCACACTATGGCATTTGTATTTACAGTGCTGCCACATAACAACACAGTTAATGCTCGCTTTAGCAATTCCCCTCTGTCCCTGTAGAAAGTGCTAACCTTGTCTTTTTCCAGTCTTGTTTTACCCTACTCCAGCAATAATGTGGTGTATTTGGTAAAGCCACTTAAGGGCTGCAGGGATTGCTAATTTGGGCATGTTTTTGCAAAGTTTTTAAAAATCATCAGCATGAGAAAACCCTTGGACAAATAAGACTTGTTTACTTTTTTTTATTTTGCTTTTGTTTTTTGCAGTACTGTAGGATGTTTTAGATGACTACAGTTTTTTCTAATAATATTAATTAACAGAATACTTAACATAACAAATGAGAAGAGAGAGTCACCGGTACACTTGTGCTATGTTATGAAACTTTTGAAGACTTTACAATTCGTGTACTCTGTTAAAAATTTTATATGGCTGGGGCATCTTCTCCGTCTCTGTTTACAATAGCCAACCATGCCATCCCAACCACATCCTCGTGATTTCCATTACTACGCATTGCTGCAACCTGGAGAGCTGGTTGTGACACCTGTAGCCAGTGGTTACAGTACCTTAACATAGGACTATCAAAAGACAGGCTACAAAATTTCTGCCTATTTTACACACAGGCCAGAAGACTATTTCAACAACAAAAATGGGGATAGTGATAACATATTTTCAACAGACAAGCAATGCAATTTATGTATGTACTATACTTAGACCAAAAGCATATTTGAGAGCAAATATATATATATATATACACACAAAGTAAATTCTGAGACAATCAATAATCAATATACTGTTCTTGCAAGTAGCCGGCAGTTGACAAACAACATATTACAAATAAATAGAGAAATTCATATCCAGATTGCAGTCTGCATAGGACCTTGTATGATTACTTCTTCCTGTATTCTGTTGTGTTTTGTTTCAAAATGCAAACAGTGGTAAAAAAAATCTTCAGTATATTTCCCATGAGGCGATGAGTTTGACTTCAGTAAATACCAAAGTAAGCCCATTCTATTCCTATCAAAGAAATGCCAAGGATACATAGAAAATTTTAGATTCTAGTGGGTTTATTCTAAGATTTATTTAGCTGATTGCAGAAAATCCTACAACTAGTTAAATCAGACTAGTAATAAAAGGGTGATATGGAGGTATTTTTTGAAATTGAGATAGAGTATGGTCACAGATACATTATATTTTATTGAAATGAATGAATCACTATTCAATGAGACACATGCTGGGAATGCTTTTGTTTTGCTCTTTCTGCATTATTCTCCCTTTTTGTGTTCATGTGCTGCATTAGTGGAAATTTAAAATGTAAGTTCACCAGGGAAACAAGACAGCAATATAATGATATAATTAGACTTGTTCTGTTAGGCACTGGGATCATTTGGATAATAGAAAAAACAGACTGCTGGAAAGACATAGATTGTTTTACCTCTGTCAGAGTCCATAGATAGACAGCAACATGCAATCTGTAGACAGATTTTAATGACTATGGGGAGGAACTTGCCCCATTGCCTTGAATATGAATTTGACTGAGGCTGAATGCAGATGATTGTAATCTGACAGACCCTATTCCTGCCAGTGCTGGGCTTCATGACTTTCCTTTAATGATACACTTGTAGCATAAAAATGCTATAATTAAAACACCAGATTTATTACAGTGGCTGATGATGATATATTTGAAACATTGTTTATCTGTCTGATTTTGTTTAAAATTTCACCCAGAGCTTTAAACCATGTCCCATTTTCTACAGAAGTAAAAAGTACATGAGGTAAAATTTTATCCACAATGACATGAAGGCTGTGCGGGTCCATATTAAAGCAATAACTACAAGAAAGGACATGGAAATCTATGTCACCAGGCTAGACCAATCGTTCCGGGGGAGATAACCTCTCTTTGTGGGGAAATTCAACAATTCTTGACCACATCCTCTCACCGTACCTCTCACCTCTCAACTACTTAATAATAATAATTCTACATTCTCAAATAAACTCAGAACATTAAAGATCAACTGGACAATGTGGAGAATAGGAAAAGCATGAATTACATCGCCTGATATAGTAAAGAATCAGCAGATCCACACTTCTTCTCTTGACAGCAAAATGCCAGCAGGAATATCAGCAGTGAAATGAAGCCCACCAGCTGTCAGAAGTAAACATGGTTCTCCTCACTGTACTCCAGAACCAGTGGAAGATGATGTCGGCACAGGGTGTCATCGGCCACCCATCCTTCAGTTCACATGCTGCTTCAACCACACTTTTTCAATTCAGTGAATGCCACATCTTCATATTTATTTCTCCCTCAGATTTAAAGGGGTATTCACATTTAAGCAAATGAATGTTATATTTTATGTTATGAAAAGTCAAAAAATTTTAAAAAAATATTCTTTCTGCATCCATTCCACACAGTCTTCTAGATCTCTGCTTGCTGTCATGCCATAGAAAGCTTTTATGTTTGCTTCCAGGGGACATAAATATGAATATGAACATTGTCATGTGATGTCACACAGGTGCATTGTCGTTATGACACTCGCCTCTGATTACAGTAGTAAACATAGAAGCTCCCTATAGAATGACAGAAAGCAGAAATCTAAAAACCCATGGGGAATTGACACAGAACGTATATTGGAAAATCGTAAAACTTTTTATAATACAAATAATGACAGACTCACATTGGGATATTTATCATATAAAAACATGATTTATGGTATGATAGCCCCCCACCCCCCCAAATCCCACAATATATCTCTTGAGGTATCCCGCAACCCAAGCTACAACCCACATTTCTCCACCATCTTTCTATTGTATTGGTAAACTTAGGAAACCAATACGATTAAAAACTGTAATACACAGAGATCAATAAGTTACTGTTTAAATTGTCGTGTTGGCACTTTGCTACATACAAGTGGATTTTGGTTGTAGTTTGGGCACTCTGTCTCCAAAAGGTTCACCATCACTGCTATAGAGGTTGTCAATAAGTATAGGTCACATCTCTTGAGCCTAAATATGCAGGAGGTTTATTTGCTCCATGTACTGTATCTGTGGCCTAAGACTATTGCTTCTTTGGTGACCTTAGGTCATTGCTGGTATCACAGCTCGACCACACTCACTGAAATACAACTAATTTGCTAACAGCCTACTATAACCATGGATATGACGTCAATGATCTATGAAGTCTAAGGGTTCTTTCACATAGGTATTTTTCTTTCATATTCATGATTCCGTCTATTTGCAGGTTTTTTAAATTGATATGTCCTATTTTTTTTCACGCATGAGGGACATGAAAGGTAATAGCACTGTGGGTCCAGAACAAAAAAATTATGACAGATATGAACAAAAAGAACAAAAAGCAAAAAGAAAAACAAACTAGACATGCAATAGACATGCCAGTCTGAATCCGCCATAAGAGTCACTGGAGCTCAGTGACTGCTTAAATTGCTAATTGACAGGGGTCCTGGGTCCCCAATGTCCCCTTGATCATCTACCCTAAGAAAACGTGATCAACTAAGACTAAAATGCAAGAATCTAAACAGTCTGATATTGCTCCTAGGAATAAATTATGTGCAGATGAAATAAATATTGCAATTTAAAGGAAATATTCCATCAAAATCAAGCAGGAATAAACCAGGGGCACTAATCTTATATACATGTATATATATATATATATATATATATATATATATATTATATAATATATTCTTATGGCCCTTCTTCCTTCCAAAAATAAACTTTTAGAATTATGCTAATGAGTCTTGAAAGGCTACTGGGGAAGTCCCCGAAGCCCCTCCATCTTGTAGCTTCATAGACTGTTAGACTGTCTCACCCTCCCCTTCTACTCCTGATGCCTGATGTAATCCCACTTCAGCAGATGAAGTTTCAGCACACAGTGGGAGAAAGAAGTGTGTAACATTGTAATGGTTTGTAAATCTACAACTCAAACACTTTAACATAATTTTAAAAGTTGATATTACAAGGAAGGAGGCTACGGCTAACAAATATAAATAGATTTCTACAGTCACAGTTCCTGGATCTAAGAGTAAGTGTCCCTGGTTTATTATGGTAGATTTTGATGGTAGATTTCCTTTAAAAAACAGCTTTTAATAACTGGGTTTAAGTATGTGAAGTTATTATAATTGCATAATATTCAAAGGACATAAAGTGTGTTTTCCTTCATGCCTCCCAATTTTTCTTTATTTTAAATGTTGTGTATAATTTTTTTTTTTACAGTTTACTGACACGCAGTGTTAATTTCTGTGTCTAAAACATGAAATTATATCTGTTCATGCAACTGAAATCAAACTTGTCTGCAATAAAATGTATAGAGTCCTGGAAATAACAAGGAAAGGGAAAATAAACTTAATTAAAATGCAATATATTTTCAATGGTGCAGAAGAAAAAACAATATATACCTCCATAAAAGCAAGCTTCAGTACCTCTGGATAACACAAAATACAACCAAAGATATCACAAGGAAAGTGCTAGGTAAATTGCTTCTCTTTTCTCCACATGTATTCTTACTTTACTTTAAAAAGTTTTCTCCTTCATAAGATTTTTTAATGTTTTATTGTGGAACAACATTAGAAAATACTGAATATAATTAGGCTTTTGTCAATGGCCAACAGTAAGACTCTTACATCAAAGTGAAAACAAATTTCTACAAAGTGATTTACAGTCATTACTGGCACAGACATGGATACATGTAATTTATCCCTGCTGCTGTGACATCCCCGAACCATCAGTGAAATAGCAATTGTTTTTTAGAAGTCACAGAGTAAATCAACAATCTACAGTCATTTAACTTAACAAACACCTGAGAGATACACTTGCTGAGATTGTCTGCTCCAGAAAATGACACTATAAAGTCAAAGCAGTGCTCCAAGAACTATCACACATCCATCAGAAAGTATCAGTACATCCTTGCAAGAGCATAGCTAAATTATTGTTTGGATATCATGTTTAGAAAAATGAATCAATCTAATGATGTCTCTAGATTAAATCCTAATTGCTGACCATGAGGCATTATGTTATTGATTACATTACATTTTAGGCCATTCCATTCTAAATTCAAAAATATTTATAAGGAATTTGCTCCCCATTTTGTAACTAATATAGTAAAAATTATTCTAGGTAATTTTAGGAATTTTGCCTATGTATGAGTAGTGATGAGCAGGTTTCTTGAAGATCAGGTTCGACAACTTCGGACGAACATCTGGAAAAAATTTGATCGGGGACTACAATTTGACCCCAAACAAGAAGCCTTTTGAAGTCAATGGGGATGTGAATTTAAAAACCCAAAAACATGTCTGTAAAGTGGGGATTGTAAGGAGAAGAGGGCAATATAAAGGGGGGTTATAACAGGGCAACTGCCTTGACCAAATTAGGCCAGGAAAAATACTTCAAATAATGACATAACATAAAAAAACATAAAAAATAAAAAAAATGAAATGCAAAAGAAGACAGTATAGGCATTGCTGAGTGGAGTTTACCGGCACTGTTCGTGGGAGAGAAGGCATCTAGAATGACAGTAAAAAAAAGAAAAATAAGGAGCAGCACCGCAACGCAAGTATGAATACTGGTCTAGAAGGCAGATTAATTTCCAACTACATCTGTCGCTTTTATGCCAATACTATAAATACAAGATTATACCCAGAGGATTAAGATCCCACCTGAGACCCAATCTTTTTCCGACAAACGTGGAATTCTGCAGTAGGTTCGAAGGTTTATCGAACAAATATGCTTTGGACATCATTTTGTTAAACATAGAGTTTATACAGTCGGAACTGACACTGGGTCAACAGAAACTTAGTGAAATAGAAACGGAATTAACTGGACTTCTAGGTGATTCAGACTTTAATGCTTACAAAGATAAAACCAAGAGTATTCTTCAAAAGTTTAAAAGTGAACAGGAGGAGATGAAGAGACACAAGTGGACCAGAGACAAGGATGATTATGCTTCAGGGAAAATATATACATGGAGACAAGATGAATCGCAACACTCTAAAAGAAATAAACGTGACACGCAGAAGAGACGTCCTGCTCAAAGACCAGATAACACTCCAAGACATGACGATTTTTTAGGACCACCACTAGTGGAACAACGGGCAACCACAGACATAAGAGGAGAAGGGGAGGACGCAAGTATCACCGACAATCTAAAAACCAGGAGTGGCAGATCCTCAAAGACACAGACACAGACCGCGAGGAAGAAACAATGAAACATCCTGTGGTAAATATCTCTTCATATATTCTCACTTCCGATGAAATGCAGGTCCTGAGTAAGGGACTGTCGTATTGTCCGGCAACTGCAATGGACTGGCTTAATTTAGATATTGAACTTAATGCGTTTTTTAGATCTATTAAGCTGAAAACCTGGTTTATGTCTAACACTCCCACTACAGAAGGGGATATAACTAAGGGGAAAGTGGTGCAAGGTGACACTATGAAGGGTAACATTATAAAGGATTTCAGATTGAAAGATTGTGATTTGTATGCAAAAAGCAGGTTTTGTCCACCCACCACCTCTTCCGCAGTGGAGTCCTTCATTACCACGGTGACGAGGGACATTGAGGTTTACAAACAGACTCCAGACATTATGTCTATCAGACACAATTTATCTATTGCTGAGAAGCGTGCCCTTGAGGGGCTGGTTCATAACGACAGTCTAGTGATCAAACCCGCCGATAAGGGGGGAGGGATTGTCGTTATGGACCGCACCATGTATTTAGATGAGGTTTATAGACAATTAGGTGAGACTGAGGTGTATAGAAAGGTTGTGACAGACCCTACATTGATTTTTTCTAAGAGACTTAGGATTCTGGTAGACCATGCGTTTGCTATGGATGTTATTGATAAGGAATTACATGAATTCCTCATTCCCAAATTCCCGAAGACCCCATTACTATACTGCTTGCCCAAAATACATAAGGGTCTGTCACCCCCCCCTGGCAGACCAATAGTGTCTGGGCGAGATTCACTCTTCAGCCCAGGAGCTATTTTTTTGGACAAAGTACTGCGAACCTACGCGACCGAAGCTAAATCGTATGTAAGAGACACCACTGACTTTTTAAACAAAATTTCTACTGTTTATGTACCAACAGGGGCTCTTCTGGTATCTTTTGACGTTACGAGCTTGTACACGTCCATCAACCATGACCGAGGCTTGACAAGTGTGGGCAAGGCTTTATCTAATTCACATTATTCAAGGGAGGGAAAAGAATTCATATTAGGTCTCTTGGAGATGATCCTCACGTGCAATTATTTTAGGTTCAATGATGAATTTTTTGTGCAGTTACGTGGCACGGCCATGGGGTCCACTGTGGCCCCGGCCTATGCCAATATTGTGATGGCCGACATGGAGGAGGCGTGCGTCTTTGTGTCCCACCACTTCAGTCAAGTGCTGTCGTGGTGGCGATACATCGACGACGTCTTCTCCATATGGGTGGGAGACCGCCCCTCTCTTGACACGTTTTTGGAATTCCTTAATAGTGTGGACCCGCATATAAAATTTACCATGGTCGTGTCGGACTCCAACCTACAATTTCTAGATACTAATGTCTACATAGTGAACAACCGCTTGCAGACTAGCCTTCATGTTAAAAAAACAGATTGTAATACTCTTCTCAGGTACGAGAGCCAACATCCTCGGAGTATGGTACGCTCCTTACCCTACAGCCAGATGCTGAGGGTTAAAAGGATTGTTGATGACACTGATACCCAAAAAATTGAGTTATCTAAGATGGGCAGTAAATTTGTCGATAGGGGATATCCAAAAGGGCTTGTGAACAAACAGATACAGAAGGTCCAACAACTAGACCGCCAGACTTTACTTACGCATAAACGGGTAACTAACACTGATACTCGCATTCCGTTTATTACCACATATACCTATCACAGTCAGCATATTGCCTCTATTATTCGTAACAACTGGTGCATTTTAAAAACATTTTATAAAAATTCACCTTACTTCCAAAAGTCCCCTTTAATCTCCTATAAACGGAGTAAAAACCTAAAAGATCTGCTGGTCAAAACGGATATAGCCACAAGAAAGGATAGAGTGTCCCGCAAGGGATGCTTTCCATGCATGGCCTGTGACAACTGTCCTTTACTATTGAAAGGCGACATGTTTTGCCACCCAACAACTGGTAAAAGGTTTAAGATAAACCATACACTTACCTGTAGAAGTGATTATGTAATATACGTTCTCCAGTGCCCTTGTAATTTGTTATATGTTGGTGAGACGACCACGGAGTGCAGACTACGACTAAACAACCACAAGTCTAGTATACGTACCAACAAAATTGATTTACCAGTCCCATGTCATTTTTCTGAAGCTGGTCACTCTCTCGATGAACTTAGGTTCATGATTGTTGATAGGATTCCCCCACTAACACGAGGTGGTAACAGGGAACTACTACTGAAACGGAGAGAAGTCCAATGGATCCATAAGCTGAGATCATTGAGCCCCCACGGTCTGAATAGAGACTTTCCTCTAAATGTATTTTTGTGAACTATTGGGTGCCTCCACAATCGGCACCGGGACCTGTTGTACCCCTCTGTGTATGTATATTATTTTACAATTTTGTTTGTTTATCTATTACAATTTACATAGGTCTGGGGTTACGGTATAATAGTTGATTTTCCAATTCTTTATGTATATAACATCCAACGTGTGCTAATACCGTTTTATTTCATCCCGCAGCATCTAATGGGCATGAATTTGGGACCTTGTGGACTTCCACAGCAGACGATGACGATGTGACGATTGGGTGAAAATGGAGCAGGTGGAGCCCTACAAGGGAGCAGTGCACCCGGATGGGACTTATGATAGGCAGGACATCCTCTGGCCATTAGGCATCATGTTGACGTCCTTGCCCCACGAATATTTGCTTACCATTGGGCCACCGAGCACCTTCCCGTGACGTCCCTCGATGTCTCGTCCCGGTCGTCCCTGGTCACCTAGTTGTCCCAAGCTGCATGGATTTACACGGTGGTATCTCTTCCAGCACACAGGATGATTATCATCTACATACAAACTCTCTTCACGCATGCGCGGTCTTACCTCCCCCGATTGGGGATTGACACGGACTGAGAAGCCTGTAAGCCGCATAATTGATGTATTTTTAAAGAACTTAATAGATATGTATATTCTCTGTATACCCCAGACTTTCTTTACTTTATTTGTTTTTGCACTTTATTGCACTTAAGCACTTTGCTCCAGGCTTGAGCGATCGGTCTGGGAGCATATGCGAAGCGTTACTGGTAACCATGACTACCGTGTGGAGAGTGTGTTACCTCTTAACCTCTGTTCACTTTATATTATGCACTTTATTGATGTACCATTATCAGTACTTTGTATTGTATTGGTTTGGAGACACATGTATTATTACCAATATATTCTATTGTAATGTTTTCACGTTGTTAACTTTGTACACACATGTGGAGGTAATTACCTGACAGCCATTTAAGGCGCCAGGCGGATACCTCACTATGCTTGAGAATGTCTTGATTGAATAGACGAAACGTCGCATCATGAAGGTGGAATAAATACACATTTACGGAGTGCTGCTTCAGTATTTTTTTCTTTCTTAGAATGACAGTAAGGAGCAGCTAGAAACTTTAAATAATTGCCCTTTTCAAGGCACTTTGAAGTACTGCGCGTGTGAACAGTGATAGTAATTGCAGGTGTATGCTTATACCATCTTATAGCACAGCAACAATAACTGTCCGTGTGTTAAAATGAAGGAAGCCAGAGATAAGGAACAGGGACTTGGCCGTGGTGCTACTGCTAATAGTTGGGATGGAGTGATGGAGGCTGGTGAAAAAGCACATCAGGCAGTCCATACTCACAAAGTTTCCCACAATCACCCACCATGTTCTGGGGCTGAGCACAGAAAGGCTGGCCCAGAAGATCTCTGCAGCTTGGCATTTAGCAGAAGACAAAACAATGATCGTATGCAACATGTGTATGGCCAGACATCTGCAAACAAAACATAAACTTCAGTGGATGACACCAAAAATAACATTAAAAAACCTGAGGCACCCGTTTCAGCCTCAGCCTCTGTCTCAGCCTCTTCTACTGCCTCCTGAGTGACTAGTCCACCAGTCTCTCGACAACAGGAGGATGTTTCATTACCACCACCCAGGGTTGTTTTTAAGCAAAGTGGGGCCTTGGGCAAAATTTAAACTGGGAGGAAAATATTTAAATACTGTACCAATAACACATTTACCTGGTTTGGCTATAAGCCAAGAAGATTAGGTACACACCCCCAAGATATTCCCCTAATGAAGTATATACACTGAGCCCCTTATGTTTTAAATACACTAATCCCTGTAATAAATTATACACGCTGTGCCCCCTCATGAACTATATACACTGCCCAATTAATGAATTTCCATACTAGGCCCCTTCATTATATGCACTGCCCCCCATGAAGTTTTATATACTGGGCGCCCTCATTAGTTATATACATCCCCCCATGCATTGTATATACGGGGCCCTCTCATTTATATACACTGCCCCCATGAGTTTTATTTATTGCCCCTGTTCATGAATTTATATAATGGGCCCCTCATTATATACACTTCCCCCTGCATAAATTGTATATACTGCCCCACTCATGAATTTAGATAATGGGCCTTCTCATTATATAAAATACCCCCTGCATGAATTATATATACTGATCCTTTCATGAATTTAGATTATGGACCCCCCCTTAACTTTTTCTCATATATTCTGAAAAAGTCCTGTGAGCAAAAATAATCCCAAATTATTTTTCAAGTATATAAATGATAAGAAACTAAAAACAGAGAGTGTGGGTTCCCTTAGAAATAACATGGGGGTCAGGGGTGGAGGAGATGAGGAAAGGGCCAATCTACTGAATGTCGCCTTCTCAACTGTCTTTACCCAGGAAAATCCCCTGGTGGAAGACACAATGAGGAATAATGTAAATTCTTTTTGGAATGACAACAGTTTAACCCAGGAAGAGGTACGGCGCCGCCTCGCAACCACTAAGATAGATAAATCACCGGGGCCAGATGGCATACACCCCCGGGTTCTGCATGAACTATGTACCGTGATAGACAGACCATTATTTTTAATATTTGAAGATCCACTGAGGACTGGTTATGTTCCACAGGACTGGCACATAGCTAATGGAAACTACAGACCCGTGAGTCTAACTTCTGTGGCGGGGAAAAATATTTGAGGCGGTTTGTTGAGATGCTATCCTGGAGTATCTCATTGTGCACAACCTTATAACCCAGCGTCAGCATGGGTTTATGAGAGGAGCGGTCCTGTCAGACTAGTATGATTTGTTTCTACGAGGAAGCTAAGTTCAAGACTGGATCTGGGGGGCGCTGGGATGTGTATATCGAACTTTTCAAGGCATTTGACAACGTGCCACATAAAAGGTGTATATAAATGGACTGCTGGGAATAGGGAAAATCTGTGTATTTGGGTAAGTAATGGTAGTGATAGAAAACAGAGGGTCGTCTCTAATGGCACATTCTCAGATTGGGTTGCCGTTACCAGTGGAGTGCCACAGGGGTCAGTATTGGGGCCACTTCTTTTTAATATTTTTATTAATGACCTTGTAGTGGGTTTACACAGTCAAGTTTCAATATTTGCAGATGATACTAAGCTGTGTAAAGTAATAAATACTGAGGTAGATAGTTTAGCATTACAGAGGGATTTGTGGAAGCTTGAGGAGTGGGCAGAGAAATGGTTGATGAGGTTTAATGTAGATAAATGTAAAGTTATGCACTTGGGCCAGGGAAACAAAAAGTATAATTATGTTCTAAACAGTCAATTACTTTGTAAAACTGGAGCTGAAAAGGATTTGGGGGTATTGGTGGATGGTAAACTTAATTTTAGTGACCAGAGCCAAGCGGCTGCTGCTAAAGCAAATAAAATTATGGGATGTATCAAGAGAGGAATAGATTCTCATGATAAAGACATAGTTTTGCCCTTATACAAATCCCTGGTCAGACCACACATGGAATATTGTGTACAGTTTGGGGCACCAGTGTGTAAAAAGGATATAGTAGAGCTGGAACGGGTGCAGAGGAGAGCAACCAGGATTATTAGGGGAATGGGGGAATTAGAATACACTGACAGATTACAAAATTTGGGATTATTCAGTTTAGAAAAAAGACGACTGAGGGGAGACCTCATTACAATGTACAAATACCTGAACGGACAGTACAAGGATCTCTCAAAAGATCTTTTTATACCTAGGCCTGTGACCAGGACAAGGGGGCATCCTCTGTGCCTGGAGGAGAGGCGATTTTACCATCAACATAGACAGAGGTTCTTTACTGTAAGAGCAGTGAGGCTGTGGAACTCTCTGCCGCAGGAGGTTGTTATGGCGGACTCTATGTACATGTTCAAGAGAGGCCTGGATGCCTTTCTGGAGAGAAAAAATATCACGGGTTATGTGGATAAAACATTTATTTAATTCTTAAAGGTTGGACTTGATGGACTTGTGTCTTTTTCCAGCCTTATATACTATGATACTATGATACACTGCCCCCCATGAATTTTATATACTGCAGCCCTCCATGAATTTAGATAATCGTTGCAAAAGAGAAAAAAATATTACTCACCTGCTTTGTCCTGTTTTCTAACTTTGGCCTCTAGAACCACCAGATGGAAAGGGGTGCAAGGCCACGTGATGACATGATGACGTGCACATCCAGTGTCAGAGAAGACGTGTGCTTGGAAAGCTCCTGGTCATGTCACACTGACTGCATGAAGCCTGTAGTGAAAGTACTTGAACAGCCGATTCAGACCATATTGAGTACTATTACAGCCACTGAAAGGGGCCTCCTATGGTTATGGACAGAGGCACCTGCCATAGAGATGCAGGTCCAATCCTGCATTTGCCTTTTTGCCATAGAGTAATGGCAGGCCTGCCACCACCAGCATCACCAACCTGTCAACACAATCCTATGGAGGCATTCAGCTTTCTATCCCCCAAACAATGGAGAAAAAGCAGGAGTTTGGCCCATCTCACCTATGCCCTAGTCCTGATTCTGATTGAGAGCATTGCAAAACTGCTGGCTTTTGAAAAGCCACCATTCCAGCTCAAAATACATCATCCCCACCTACCACTACTTTTCTCAGAAGCCCATTTCCAGCCTGCACCAATAGGCTGTGGAGAAAATCAGGTGTGAACTGCACAATGCCATCAGTTGTAAGGTGCACATTACAATAAACACATGAACAAGTGTCAGGGCTGGGAGTCTGTGGACCCTCTGGACCACCGCGGGAGATGGTACTAGCGGACACTTGGGACCAGAGTCTAAGTGGCACCTGGCCTTCACCAGAGCCCGCCGCAAAGCGGGATGGTCTTGCTGTGGTGGGGTACCACCAGGTCGTTCCACAGGTGTGACTAGCCCACAGTGGCTGCAACGATAGTAATGCAGGAGACAGTCTGTATCCGGGGTGACAGCGGGAGAACAGCACAGGAAGGCACACTAGGACTCACGTCACGAATCGCAGGAGCTGGAACACAGAACAGGAACACAGCAACGGACAGGAACACAGCAACGCTCACAGATCAGAAACACAAGATACACAGGAATGCAGGATACACAGGGAAGCTTTCTCTTCTGGGGATGTCTTAAACATCCAGCAAGGGTCACAGAAAGAGGCAGGCACTTATGGCAGGCCAGCAGCAATTATCAGCGCATTGGCCCTTTAAATCTTTGCGAGCCCATGCACACGCCCTGGGAGACACGTATGCCGCGCTGAGCAGCGGGAGCCAGACGAGTCGCAGCCTGAGCCAGAGGAGGTAAGATCCGCGGACCTCCTGGGGCACATGGAGGGACGCCAGTGCACCCTTGATCCGAGACAAGGATTACAGGAGCACCCGTGAAAACAAGTAAGCATTTGCAGGGACGTTAACTGGCCATTGGATTAATGAAGAAGCGCCAGGGTCAGTGGTATGAAGCACTTTGGTGCATACATTTCCACAATCCAAGATTGCTGGTCACCACTCCTTGCCTCTTGTTGCCTACTCCTTCTACTCTGATTCCTCCTCGTCTGCATGCTCATCCAGTCATTGCAGCTCCTGCAACATCAGTTTTATCGCATTCTGCTTAAATTCATCATTAACCATAGAACGCATGACGTTAAAAATATACATATTAACGTAATGGGGGTCTTTTAGGCCCCCATGCACATAATGTAGTAAAACACACTTAAATAACTTTCACAAGTTTATTTCAAAATTGCTCAATAAAATATGAATATTGGACAACATTTTAATTATAATTTTTCACAGAAAAAATCTTTTTTTCCCCAAATTTCACGCAAAGACATGAAAACTGAAAGGCTACTGGGGAAGTCCCCGAAGCCCCTCCATCTTGTAGCTTTATAGGCTGTTAGACTGTCTCACCTTCCCCTTCTACTCCTGCACGGTATTCCCAATCCCTTTGCCTGATGTAATCTCACTACAGCAGATGAAGTTTCAGCGCACAGTGGGAAAAAGAAGCGTGTAACATTGTAATGGTTTGTAAATCTACAGCTCAAACACTTTAACATAATTTTAAAAGTTGATATTACAAGGAAGGAGGCTACGGCTAACAAATATAAATAGATTTCTACAGTCACAGTTCCTGGATCTAAGAGTAAGTGTCCCTGGTTTATTATGGTAGATTTTGATGGTAGATTTCCTTTAAAAAACAGCTTTTAATAACTGGATTTAAGTATGTGAAGTTATTATAATTGCGTAATATTCAAAGGACATCAAGTGTGTTTTCCTTCATGCCTCACAATTTTTCTTTAAATGTTGTGTATAATTTTTTTTTACAGTTTACTGACACGCAGTGTTAATTTCTGTGCCTAAAACATGAAATTATATCTGGTCATGCAACTGAAATCAATCTTGTCTGCAATAAAATGTATAGAGTCCTGGAAATAACAAGGAAAGGGAAAATAAAATGCAATATATTTTCAATGGTACAGAAGAAAAAACAATATATACCTCCATAAAAGCAAGCTTCAATACCTCTGGATAACACAAAATACAACCAAAGATATCACAAGGAAAGTGCTAGGTGAATTGCTACTCTTTTCTCCACATGTATTCTTACTTTACTTTAAAAAGTTTTCTCCTTCATAAGATTTTTTAATGTTTTATTGTGGAACAACATTAGAAAACACTGAATATAATTAGGCTTTTGTCAATGGCCAACAGTAAGACTCTTACATCAAAGTGAAAACAAATTTCTACAAAGTGATTTACAGTCATTACTGGCACAGACATGGATACATGTAATTTATCCCTGCTGCTGTGACATCTCCGAACCATCAGTGAAATAGCAATTGTTTTTTAGAAGTCACAGAGTAAATCAACAATCTACAGTCATTTAACTTGACAAACACCTGAGAGATACACTTGCTGAGATTGTCTGCTCCAGAAAATGACACTATAAAGTCAAAGCAGTGCTCCAAGAACTATCACACATCCATTAGAAAGTATCAGTACATCCTTGCAAGACCTTAGATAAATTATTGTTTGGATATCATGTTTAGAAAAGTGAATCAATCTAATGATGTCTCCAGATTAAATCCCAATTGCTGATCATGAGGCATTATGTTATTGATTACATTACATTTTAGGCCATTCCAATCTAAATTCAAAATTTGCTCCCCATTTTGTAACTAATATAGTAAAAAATTATTCTAGGTAATTTTAGGAATTTTGTCTATGTATCTAGAGCACTCATGAGTAGGGATGAGCAGGTTTCTTGAAGATCAGGTTCGACAACTTCGGACGAACATCGGGAAAAAATTTGATCGGGGACTTGACCTACAATTTGACCCCAAACAAGAAGCCCTTTGAAGTCAATGGAGATGTGAATTTAAAAACCCAAAAACATGTCTGTAAAATGGGGATTGTAAGGAGAAGAGGGCAATATAAAGGGGATGGGGGGTTATAACAGGGCAACTGCCTTGACCAAATTAGGCTAGGAAAAATACTTCAAATAATGACATAAAAAATAAAAAAAATGAAATGCAAAAGAAGACAGTATAAGCATTGATGAGTGGAGTCCCACTGTTCGTGGGAGAGAAGGCAGATAGAATGACAGTAAGGAGCAGATAGAAATTTTAAATAATTGGCCTTTTCAAGGCACTTTGAGGTACTGCGCGTGTGAGTAGTGATAGTAATTGCAGGTGTATGCTTATACCATCTTATAGCACAGTAGCAATAACTGTCCGTGTGTTAAAATGAAGGAAGCCCGAGAGAAGGAACAGGGACTTGGCCGTGGTGCTGCTGCTGATAGTTGGGATGGAGTGATGGAGGCTGGTGAAAAAGCACATCGGCAGTCCATACTCACAAAGTTGCCCACTACCACCCACCATGTTCTGGGGCTGAGCACAGAAAGGCTTGCCCAGAAGATCTCTGCAGCTTGGCATTTTTTAAAGAAATTAGCAGAAGACAAAACAATGATCGTATGCAACATGTGTATGGACAGATATCTGCAAACAAAACATGAGCTTCAGTGGAGGACACCAAAAATAACTTTAAAAAACCTGAGGCACCCATTGCTGTTTTGGTTGTCTCAGCCTCTTCTACTGCCTCCTGAGTGATTAGTCCACCAGTCTCTCGACAACAGGAGGATGTTTCATTACCACCACCCAGGGTTGTTTTTAAGCAAAGTGGGGCCCTGGGCAAAATTTAAACTGGACAGCAAATATTTAAATACTGTACCAATAACACATTTATCTGGTTTGGCTATAAGCCAAGAAGATTAGGTACACATCCCCAAGATATTCCCCTAATGAAGTATATACACTGATCCCCTTATGTTTTAAATACACTAATCCCTGTAATAAATTATACACTTTGTGCCCCCTCATGAACTATATACACTGCCCCCTTAGTGAATTTCCATACTATGCCCCTTCATTATATGCACTGCCCCCCATGAAGTTTTATATACTGGGCACCCTCATTAGTTATATACTCTTCCCCCCAAGAATTGTATATACTGGGCCCTCTCATTTATATTCACTGCCCCCCATGAGTTTTATTTACTGCCCCTGTTCATGAATTTACAAAATGGGCTCCTTCATTATATACACTGCCTCCCATGAATTGTATATACTGCCCCCGTTCATGAATTTAGATAATGGGCCCCTCATTATATACACTGCCCCCTGAATAAATCGTATTGTGACAGGACCAGGGGAAAAGTGTTGAATGGTGTGTATGTTTCCCCTAGGTTTCTGTCCTACACTATCTAGGGAGCCAAAACCTGGTCTGGAAGACCTGGCTGCTACAGTTTGGAGTGTAGGGTTTGGTCCCTACCCTGCTCAGCCACTCCAGGTATTTGAGGTGATTGGGGCTAATCACCAGCAGCTCTGAGAGGTTGCTTTAAAAGTCAGAAGCTGCACAAGAGGAGGCTCTCTCTCTGCTCCTGGGAAAACCCTATATGTGAGTTGCCAATTGCTGTATGCTGTGGTTGGGAAGCTGTACAGTAGGCACAGTTTCTTGGTAGTGAGGAAACTACTGTATTGTTTAGTTAGTGGCCAGACGGCCTAGGATTTTATTTCTGTATTGTTTTTGTTTTGCCATTTTTCCTGCTTGAAGTTAATAAAACTGGTTGAGGCCAGTTGCACCCAACTTGTCTGGAGTGGACTGTGACTGCGTTGTGCCAAAAAGTGCTAGTCTATCCCAGGAGACGGCGATCCCAGAGCTAAATCCCGTTACAGTATATACTGCCCCCATTTATGAATTTTGATAATGGACCATCTCATAATATACACTGCCCCCCCCCCCCCATGAATTGTATATACTACCCCACTCTTGAATTTAGATAATGGGCCTTCTCATTATATACAATGCTCCCTGCATGAATTATATATACTGATACTTTCATGAATTTAGATTATGGACCCCCTTAATATATACACTGCCCCCCATGAATCGTATATACTGCAGCCCTCCATGAATTTAGATAATCAGTTCCCTTATTATATGCACTGCACCTTTCATGAATTGTATGTACTGCCCCATTCATAAATTTAGATAATAGGCCCTCTCTCTGTTGCAAAAGAGAAAAAAATATTACTTACCTGCTTTGTCCTGTTTTCTAACTTTGGCCTCTAGAACCACCAGATGGAAAGGGATGCAAGGCCTGATGCAAGGCCTGTTGCAAGACATGATGATGTGCACATCCAGTGTCAGAGTAAGACGTGTGCTTGGAAAGCTCCCGGTCACATCACACTGACTGCATGCAGCCTGTAGTACTTGAACAGCCGATTCAGACCATATTGAGTAGTATTACAGCCACCGAAAGGGGCCTCCTACGGTTATGGACAGAGGCCCCTGCCATAGAGATGCCAGTCCAACCCTGCATAATTCAGAAGCATTTGCCTCTTTGCCATGGAGTAATGGCAGACCTGCCACCACCAGCATCACCAACCTGTCAACACAATCCTATGGAGGCATTCAGCTTTCTATCGCCCAAACAATGGAGAAAAAGCAGGAGTTTGGCCCATCTCACCTATGCCCTAGTGCTGATTGAGAGCATTGCAAAACTTCTGGCTTTTGAAAAGCCACCATTCCAGCTCAAAATACATCATCCCCACCTGCCACTACTTTTCTCAGAAGGCCATTCCCAGCCTGCACCAATAGGCTGTGAAGACAATCAGGTGTGAACTGAACAATGCCATCAGTTGTAAGGTGCACATTACAATAAACACATGAACAAGTGTCAGGGCTGGGAGTCTTTGGACCCTCTGGACCACCGCAGGAGATGGTACTAGCCGACACCTGGGACCAAAGTCTAAGTGGCACCTGGTCTTCACCAGAGCCCGCCGCAAAGCGGGATGGTCTTGCTGTGGTGGGGTACCACCAGGTCTTTCCACAGGTGCGACTAGCCCGCGGTGGCTACCAAGATAGTAATGCAAGAGACAGTCTGTATCCAGGGTGACAGTGGGAGAACAGCACATGAAGGTACACTAGGACTCACGTCAGGAATCGCAGGAGCTGGAACACAGAAAAGGAACACAGCAACGGACAGGAACACAGCAACGCACACAGATCAGAAACGCAAGATTCACAGGAACGCAGGAAACACAGGAACGCAGGATACACAAGAATGCAGGATACACAGGGGAGCTTTCTCTACAGGGGATGGCTTGAAGATCCAGTAAGGGTCACAGGAAGAGGCAGACACTTATGGCAGGCCAGCGGCAATTATCGGAGACAGGTACGCCGCGCCAAACCATGGGTGTCAGAGTGCCAGGGGAGGTAAGATCCCCGGACCTCCTGGGGCACACGGAGGGACGCCAGTGCGCCCTTGATCCGAGACAGGGATCACAGAAGCACCCGTGACAACAAGTAAGCATTTGCAGGGACGTTAACTGGCCATTAGATTAATGAAGAAGCGTCAGGGTCAGTGGTATGATGCACTTTGGTGCATATACTTCCACAATCCAAGATTGCTGATCACCACTCCTTGCCTCTTGTTGCCTACTCCTTCTACTCTGATTCCTCCTCGTCTGCATGCTCATCCAGTCATTGCAGCTCCTGCAACATCAGTTTTATCGCATTCTGCTTAAATTCATCTATCTGGTTAAAAGACCACTTACCATCCAAAGTAGGCAAAGAATCCTTCCTGACCCCTAATGGAACTCCCTGGATCAACTGATGAATTTGGGGGTTGTGGTTTATTCACCACTTTTTATGAGGTATTGGACTAGAGGACCTGTATCACGAACTCAATTCCAAATCATTCACAAGATGTTTAATGGGTTTTGTGTGCCATGTTCATACCCAGCCAGTGCTTTCTGCCAAAACATATAAATTATACTTACTCATGCACCTTGTGGGATTGCTACTCTTTGTTGTGGTTGGCCAGCTGTAGTGTTTGGAGACTAGCTTTGTGCAATAGTGCAAAATCATGCTGTAACTGAAAGAGTTTCACCTCAACTGTTACAACATTGCTGGAAATATACAATTGTCCAAATATTCTTGTTTTCACTGGAACAACAGGAAACTACAGTATGCAGGCCTTTGCATTGTGCACCAAAGATTAATTTTAACTCAAAGCCTCCAACTGCGCCTGATATATCAAGTGGGCAGAAACTGTTACTGTCTTCACTAATGTGTCAGTGCAGGAATGTCCTGTGCTGGGCTACTCCTCAGTTTACTATGCTCCACTTAATGACCCTCCATGTAAGTGACATAAGGGGAAATAGGTGCAATTGCCAGCTTTAAGCTAGGAGTAGTGACTGTACCAGGGCTTGTATGCCAGTTTAACCCTTGATAAATCCCTCCATAGTGATTATATAAAGTATTGATAGTATAATGCAGTGGTGGCGAACCTATGGCATGGGTGCCAGAGGTGGCACTCATAGCCCTTTCTGTGGGCACTCAGGCCATCGCCCAAATTTCACCAAATAGGACCACATCCACCAAATCTTCCTGCAGTCTCAGGCAACTTAAGACTATGCTATTTTAAAGCGACACTTCACTGGCTGTTTGAAACTGCAGGAAAGGTGAGAAGGTGTAGACTGAACTGCATTATCTTTGGAGGTCATCCTGCTGGACCCACCACTCTTCCTGGAGAGAAGCTACAATGATGGTCTGAATTTTCTCTCCTTCTTTCAAATGCATTGGTGGCCTCAGGCGGCCAATACAATTGAATGTTGTTGAAGAACAGGTAGCAATAAGTTACTGCTTGAAATGCCATGTTGGCACTTTGTGGTAAATAAGTGGATTTTGGTTGTAGTTTGGGCACTTGGTCTCTAAAAGGTTCGCCATCACTGGTATGATGTATAGACAAAGTAATCATAATAAGTTTCACAACCTCTCCACTCTGCAATGAGAGCTCTAAAAGGCTTCTGGTTAGAAACGACAGCAGCGACTCGTAGCAGACATGAGGTATTGTATAGCTTCTCACTTTAGAAAGCAGAAAGTTCCTCAGGCTAAAAGACCCATCCAGGACCCTTGCAGGAGCTGCAAACCTGGATTAAAAGTTCACCTTTGAAATTCTACCACTACTTGTGGATTCCCTTTAAACTTATTATTGACTTATTATTTTGTTTTGAACACCAGTGGGTATAGAACTTTATGGTTGTTAATAATAAAGTAGTAGCAATGTTTTTGTAAAATTTTGTCTAAATAAAGTATTATTAATTTTCATTTAGAGTATGTTCACAAAAATATAACAAAGTGTTTGAGTAACAGTTTAGTTTACAGTGAACTTGTGTTCTAGCAAATCGGCTACCCCTAAGTAAGATACAATTTGTACTTTTAGCATTCTATTCAATTGCCATTCCTGTTTCATATGCAAAGGCCATAGCCAACATATCAATGATGTAACATGATGCTGGGTTCAGATTTATTAGTGAAGACAACAATTAAATGTATTGTTTACTCCAGAGGAAAGTTGAATAGACATCACTTTCTTTCATCATTTAAAAACAATTAGCTATATTTTGGTCTATAACACTTTCTGGGCAAAGAACCAAGTAACATGTCTGACTTACTAATGCAGGAAGACGTAAATATCACTTACAATCTAATGGTTTCCTAGGACTTAAAACCACTTATTTGTTAACCAACAAAGTTTAACTAGGTCTCAGCTGTGCTGATGAGTGATATTGGAATGACCTGAACAGAAAGTTCACATTTTTTATTTTACAGAAAGTTTATAATTTTTACATTTGTTTTTTATTAGAATAACTTATACTGAGTGTTAATTGTTTAAATATTTTAACTATATTTAAAAGCTAAACATTTATTGTCATACATTTATTTTAAGTACCGTATTTTTCGGCCTATAAGGCACACCAAAAATCCTTTAATTTTCTCGGAATGTTCAGTTAATTTCTTATATATGAACTTATACAGAAATGTACTACAGACAAGATGTACTGTACATTTACCAGTGTTTAATAGCTCCATTCCCAGAAATTTTCTGCACCTTCCCACACAGTATACAGGGTCCCTAGCTCCTGAAGTGCCCTGGCACCACAACTAACATTGTGCCCATCCTGCCCTCCCCTAGCACGGAGAGACCGGAGCCGCCATAGTGCCGACCACGAGGCAATCATCATCATCATCAGTAAACAATCCCCCATACCTGACAGCCTTGTAACAGGGGAAAGAGAAGGAGCCACAGGGAACCCCACAGGAATAACACCCTGGCTGAGGAGGGAAGGAGAAGGGGCAGAGGGAGACACCTTAACCCCTGCTGCATCACCCTGCATTAACCCCCAGCAGCCATACCTCTGAGATCGGAGCTCTCTGACACGCTGAAGACAAGTTTCCCGGGAAGTGTAGCTGGCTTGAACTGAGCACAGGTCTGCCACCTGCTGGTCATTTTTAGGTACTGCATTTGATCCTGCGCCTTATACTCCAGTGCGCCTTATATATGAACCTAGATGTCTTACCAGGCATTTATTAGAGGTGCGCCTTATACTCCGGTGCGCCTTATAGGCCGAAAAATACGTTTAAATATGTTTAAATTAATTAATGTTTACAGGGTCCCTATTTGGCTTCTGATCTAAGTCTTGGCCTGTACACTTGTCCTGTATAGCAGTTACAGTGCATGTAAGGAAGATAGCAACATAAATAAGCTTTTCCCAGAGTTGTAGAGCCTTTAAAAGAGCTACAATGAGGTTGTTAAATGGTCAGAATATCAAACAATTGGGTCTGATTGCAAAGCTGGTCATCAAGTGACACAAACCTACATATGCAAAACACTGGGCAACTATTTGGCCTACAGTTATGGGTATTTCTGGACCACTTACTATCACTAGCTGTTGTGACATTGGGCAGCTATACTTATTCTGAAAAAAAATACTTTTTTATCTTAAGGCTCACGGACATATACACTGCAGATCAAACAACACAAAAATGTCAAGGTCATTGTGTAGTCCTATATGAATTTACAGTAACATGAGGAAAATAGCAGTATTTTATGCCTTAAATTGTATATATTCAAAAACATAGAATAAAAGGTAAATGAGAACATTGGAAAATAATAGTGATCAAAAAAGAGATACCTAAAAGTACCTGGTGCTAATTCCCTTGATTATATGACAAACTCTATTTAACTGTCAGCCTAACTTACCAGTTTTAACTGACTTTTCAAGAATGGCGTTCCTTTCCAGAATGACCAAAACTCTGTGGGAGCATGCAGGGCCGGCGCTATGGGTAGGCAAAGGTGGCAATTGCCCAGGGCCCCCTGAAAGGGAAGAATCTCTTCTTTCAAATGAATCTTGAATTTTGTTTCTAGGTGCCATGGATCCAGAGATATTCAGGTTTAAAATGAGAATATTGGGTGCCATTTTATATATAAAAATCACTCCCGGCGGCCGTTTAACAGTTAATATCTCCGTTTTCCTAAAACTTAGAAACACATATTTAGATTCATATAAAAGAGGAGACTCACTTCTTTCATAGAAAAAAAGAAGTGAGGTTCTATGTGTAACAGATCCAAAGATACAGCCCCCTGAAGCGTATCCCCCCCAGGTTGTTAAATTGTCAGAATATCAAACAATTGAGTCTGATTGCAAAGCTGGTTATCAAGTGACACACACCTGTATATGCAAAACACTAGGCAACTATTTGGCCTACAGTTATGGGTATTTCTGGACCCCTTACTATCACTAGCTATTGTGACGTTGGGCAGCTATGCTAATTCTGAACAAAAAGACTTTTTTATCTTAAGGCTCACGGACATATACACTGCAGATCAAACAACACAAAAATGTCAAGGTCATTGCGTAGCCCTATGTGAATTTACAATAACATGAGGAAAATAGCAGTATTTTAAGCCATAAATTGTATATATTCAACAGAATAAAAGGTAAATGAGATCATTGGAAAAAAATAGTGATCAAAAAAGAGATACCTAAAAGTTATTGGTATTAATCTAGTACCTGGTGCTAATTCCCTTGATTATATGACAAACGTTATTTAACTGTCAGTCTAACTTCCCAGTTAACTGACTTTTCAAGAATGGTGTGCCTTTCCAGAATGACTAAAACTCGGTGGCAGCATGATCTCCACATGAAAGACAAAGGGGTTACCCTAACAGCAAGAGATGTTGGTTGTTCCAAGTTTGCAATTTCTAATCTGTGATTTTCCAAGAAGGCTGGTTCCCCTCGATAGACAAATGGAAGAGAGGCCAGGATAATGCAGAATATCTCCATGGGTAATTACTTCAACACTGCAGCCTGAACCATTCACCAATACAGCACTGGACAGGGTAAGGATTTGTCTTGTCATACAGTTTTAAAACATTTAAAAGCATTTGGACTGAAAACCCACATTTTAGTGACCTCTCTCAGTAGCAGGAGGAATCAAAAGGCTAGACTTATTTGTATCCTATATGTTATTATTCTAAAAGGCATCTATATGATTATCTAAATACCCATTCAATGAGATATATCTAAATCATTAATTTGTACTGTCCATGCAAATATTTGCAAAACTTCTTGTTTTTAATGATTTTAATGAGAATATTGGACTCTTGAAGAAATCTACTATCAAAATCAAGCATGATAAACCAGGGGCACTTGCAGTGGGTATGGGAAGTATTCAGACCCCTTTAAATGTTTTATTCTTGGTTTCATTACAGCCAATTGGTAACATAAAAAGGTAATTTTTTTGCTATTAATGTACACACTGCACATTGACAGAAAAAAACAGAAATGTAGATATTTTCTTTAATTATTACACAAGAAAAACTAAAATATCACATGATCAAAAGTATTCAGACCCTTTGATTAACTCACATGCTGTCCATTTCCTTCTGATCCTCCTTAAGAGATGGCTCTTCTCCTTCATTGTAGTCCAGCTGTGTTTAATTTACTGATTGGACTTGGTTAGGAAAGGCACACACATGTCTCAAAGCTCACAGAACATGTCAGAGCACATGAGGATCATGAGGTCTATGGAACAATCCAAAGAACTCAGACAGAATTGAGGCAAGACGATATTGCCAAGGTTATAAAAGAATTTCTGAAGCACTCAATGATACTTACCACAACTCTTTCTCTACCATTGACAATTGCCAAATCATTGCCAAACTAAACAATCGTGGCAGAAGAACACTTTGTGCTCACTGCATAAGTGTTGAGGGAGCAGGGTGACAGTGTAACAGTCTATAAATTTAGATCACAGAGGTGCTAAGGTAGTCCTTCTGACTCACTAGCACTCATTTTTAAAGTTGATTTCAGAAGGATGGAGGCCATGTACAGAGTAACTAATATAAGAAGATTTCCACAGTCATTGGGCTTGTATCCATTAGAAAATGTCCCTGGTTTATCCTGCTTGATTTTGATGATAGATTTGCTTTAAATTAAAAAAAAAAACAAAAAAAAAACAAATCAGTAGACAAAATGCATAATGACTTGCCAAAGTGGTGCAATATGCAATTTACTTTATACTTACTGATGTTCTCTTGCATTCAAGATCACTTCTGTACATTTGCTTGTAGTACCGTATTTTTCGGCCTATAAGGCGCACCAAAAATCCTTTAATTTTCTCAGAAATCAAAGGTGCGCCTTATAGGCCAGTGCGCCTTATATATGAACTTATACAGAAATGTACTACAGACAAGATGTACTGTACATTTACCAGTGTTTAATAGCTCCATCCCCAGAAAATTCCTGCACCTTCCCACACAGTATACAGGGTCCCTAGCTCCTGAAGTGCCCTGGCACCACAACTAACATTGTGCCCATCCTGCCCTCCCCTAGCACGGAGAGACCGGAGCTGCCATAGTGCCGACCACGAGGCAATCATCATCATCAGTTCCCCCATACAATCCCCCATACCTGACAGCCCTGTAACAGGGGAAAGAGAAGGAGCCACAGGGAACCCCACAGGAATAACACCCTGGCTGAGGAGGGAAGGAGAAGGGGCAGAGGGAGACCGCTTAACCCCTGCTGCATCACCCTGCATTAACCCCCAGCAGCCATACCTCTGAGATCGGAGCTCTCTGACACGCTGAAGACAAGTTTCCTGGGAAGTGTAGCAGGCTTGAACTGTGCACAGGTCTGCCACCTGCTGGTCATTTTTAGGTACTGCATTTGATCCTGCGCCTTATACTCCAGTGCGCCTTATATATGAACCTAGATGTCTTAGCAGGCATTTATTAGAGGTGCGCCTTATAGTCCGGTGCGCCTTATAGGCCGAAAAATACGGTATGCTTTTTCCACTAATGTCACTGTTTAAGCGTAATAGAATGTAAGTATTTTTATCATAAAATATAGAAACCATATGTAGACCATATGGTTATTCTCTGCATGACTATATATAATAATCAAAATCATCCGATCTCCATTGAGTTATGTGTGGATACCTGCCATCCAAAAGAACATTATGTTGGGGTTTTTGCACATATAGAAAAGTTAACTATATCTATGTGCATAAATCCATAGATTACAATAATTGTACATTTGCAATTTTTTTTATATATGAAGCCTGAATACTTTGTGTATTGGCCATGATGCTATTATAAATGGTATTATTCCTGTTTATTGGTGAAATATACACATAAAAAGGTCAACATTGTATTTTGGATGCAATAATATTTTTCAGACATCACAGTATACATTCTTTTGTCCAACAGTTTTTAAGTGTGGAATTATGGTTAAATACCAGAAATCATTGAAATTCTAATAACCGGAGGCCCTTGCATCTCTAAATCTATGTCATAATTAAACTCATGTAGTGGGACACAGTTGGAGTCCATTAGCTACAAAGCGATAGATAATCAAGATTACTCCAACCCAAAATGGTAAAATATATACAGCAATAAACTGCTGGAAACAAAAGGAAAAAAAAACGTATATGTATATAAGTTCTTTGCGACTTTTTGACCGGTTTTATTAACTGGCTTGCACCAGTTTTTGCACATTAATACATGTGCAACCTTGCTGCATGTGTGTTTATGATGTGTTTTTGACAGTATTGTGTCGCGGCTCCATTATTCAAGCCGCGCCACAATACTGTGCACATAGGTGGGCGTTCGTTGGCACTTTCGCACCGTGCACCACATTTATGTTGGCGAGTCATCACTGAACTGAGTACAGCAGAAAAATCTGGTGCACACAGTTCATGCACTTTGGGCTCGTGCAGCAGGCGCCACATTCATGAAGATCGAGATCTGGTCTTCATGAATGTGCTGCCTGCTGCACAGTAGTGAGTTTACCTCCCAAATAGTAAATCTGGCATTTTTTGCCACTTTTCACTGTGACTGCTCCTGTCTCTTCTCAAGTACACCTCTGTCTGCACCTTGTGCAGGTGCCTTATGTATCTTTATTTTCCAGATGTTCTGTGAAACTTTTCACTTATGCATCACTTTTTTTGCTTACCTTTGGGACTTTTTAGGCGCAAATCTGCACCTGGTCAAGGGCAGATGCAGAGGAAGGATTTTTTTTCTTGGACCCTGTTTTAACATGTAAATTGGAATTCATTGACATGCTTTAAGGCTGCGTTCACACACATTTTTAAACACATGCAAAAAGAGTGTTTTTTCTTCATTGCTGAAGTGTAAGTAGCTGTGAAAATGTTAACAAAGATGATTACACTACTAACAATGGAGAGAAACACTCTCAAACCAATAAAACACATGGTAACATGTAAAGCGCATGGGTTTCTGTTATACTTTTAAAAAAAAAATCCCAAACATTATGTGTGACAGCACCCACATATGTCATCTCCCTGGGGTGTGACTAGAGTGCTTAGGAATGCAGACTATAACCTTAGATCTAAAAATTACAGTATTAAGTATCCACTCCTGCATACAAACCAACCTCCTCACACTGTTTGTGTCCAAGTTTTTATGCTGTATTTTACATTTCTGTTATACTTAAAAGCCCTAAAATTTTAGTTTTTTATTGAATAAAGTAAAGCCCTGAACCCCTGATGAAGCCAGTTCACTAGAAAAACATGTCGGGGGTAATTCATGTGTTATTTGTATTTGCAGTGTTGATACCCTATGGTTTCTTATTGCCACAAATATACCTATCACTCAGCTCACAATGCAGAACTATCTAAGAACACACTTTCTCTCTTATTCCCTTTTATTTTGTGGTTTTTTTTTTTTGGGATAATTGACTGATACGATGAACATTAGCCTAATGTGACTACACCGCGACCAGAACATGTCCATAAAGTTATATGTAACACCAAACATACACATGTTCTGGAATAAAGTTTTTATTTCCCACCATCCTCCATTACTTACACCTATGTTATGACGTTCTCACTCTCATTCTTATGAAGCGCGGAGGGTTCTGTTATTGTGCGGATAATACAATGGCTCACATCTAAAAGTGACTTTTATTATCTCATTAGCTCGGTTTATTGATATATAGTTATTTATTTGGGTTACCATTGTGTAAGGATCATACAATGATAGATCTGTGTGAATTTTCTGCAGTTCCCTTTGTTGCATATTTTGGTGAATATATTGTTGTGGGGTCTTTATGATCTCCTCACATCTTACTGTTTTAGGAAAGTATATTTTCTTTTTATAAGTATCTGGATTTGTACATATTTTAGAGGAAATTTTGAATGTTAATTGCCAAATGCATTGCCTGGTTGTCTGCTTTCAAAATTCTATAGGTTTTATGGCACCTTTACTTTTTATTCTGTTTTATTGCTATATTTTGCAGGTTGTGACTGTCTAAAAATTTCTAGCTGAAAAGCAGATATCTAGTTATTACAGTGTTAATGATATTATGTGAATTTATTTATGTGAGCATATCATTATGGGACATTTGTGAACTCTACACATGTCCATCTATTACATTTAGGAGTTGTGAAGGTAAATATTTTATGTTTGGATCAAATTTTTTGCCATCAGTCAAATTTTAAGTATTTTTTATAAAATGTTTCAGTTTTAATCAAAATTGCGCCTATGTCTATAAACTCTTTGATGCAAAAAATGGGGCAAGTGTCTGCTTTCAGAAAATATCAGTCCCTCTCCCCAATGGGCCTCACAGTTTAATCAACCTACCAGTCATTTTTTGGAGTAACCGGAGGACCCGGAGTAAACCCACGCAGACACAGAGAGAACATACAAAATCTTTGCAGATGTTGACCAGCGTTGCAAGGCTGTAGTGCTAACCACTGAGCCACCATGCTGCCCATCAATCTTCCTATGATCTATCTCCTGTAAAATTCTCCAAAATTACAGTATGTTATATCATACTAAAGGGAGCCTCTTGCTGATTGTGACTGGTCATAAAATAGTTTTATTTTGGGGCCCCACTTTTAGTTTTGCCCAGGGCCCCACTTTGTCTAGAACCGGCCCTGGGAGCATGTTTTCTAGTTGAACGACAAAGGGGTGACCCTATCAGCGAGAGGAGTTGGTTGTTCCAAGTTTGCAATTTCTAGTCTGTGATTTTCCAAGAAGGCTGGTTCCCCTCAATGGAAGGGAGGCCAGGATAATACAGAATATCTCCATGGGTAATTATTTCAACACTGCAGCCTGAACTACTCACCAATAGAGCACTGGACAGGGTAAAATTTTTGTCTTGTCATGCAGTTTTAAAACATTAAAAAGCATTTGGACTAAAAACCCACATTTTAGTGACCTTTCTCATTAGCAGGAATAATCAGAAGCCTAGACTGCTTTGTGTCCTATTTGATATTATTCTAAAAGGCATCTATATGATTATCTAAATACCCATTCAATGAGTTGATATATTCAAATCATTAATTTGTACTGTCCATGCAAATATTTGCAAAACTTCTTGTTTTTAATGATTTTAATGAGAATATTGGACTCTTGAAGAAATCTACTATCAAAATCAAGCATGATAAACCAGGGACACTTACAGTGGGTATCGGAAGTATTCAGACCCCTTTAAATTTTTTACTCTTTGTTTCATTACAGCCAATTGGTAACATAAATTTTTTTTTTTTTTTTTTGCTATTAATGTACACACTGCATATTGACAGAAAACCCACCAGAAATGTAGATATTTTCTTTAATTATTACACAAGAAAAACTAAAATATCACATGGTCAAAAGTATTCAGACCCTTTGATTAACTCACATGCTGTCCATTTCCTTCTGGTCCTCCTTGAGAGATGGCTCTTCTCCTTCATTGTAGTCCAGCTGTGTTTAATTTACTGATTGGACTTGATTAGGAAAGGCACACACCTGTCTCAAAGCGCACAGAGCTTGTCAGAGCACATGAGGATCATGGGGTCTAAGGAAAGATCCAAAGAACTCAGACAGAATTGTGGCAAGCCAATATTTCCAAGGTTACAAAAGAATTTCTGCAGCACTCAATGATACTTACCACAACTCTTTCTCGACCATTGCCAAACTAAACAATCGTGGCAGAAGAACACTTTGTGCTCACTGCATAAGTGTTGAGGGAGCAGGGTGACAGTGTAACAGTCTATAAAGTTAGATCACAGAGGGGCTAAGGTAGTCCTTCTGACTTACTAGCATAATTTTTAAAGTTGATTTCAGAAGGAAGGAGGCCATGTACAGAGTAACTAAAATAAGAAGATTTCCACAGTCATTGAGCTTTTATCCATGAGAAAGTGTATCTGGTTTATCCTGCTTGATTTTAATGATAGATTTGCTATAAATTTAAAAAAAAAAAAAAAAAAAAAAAAAAAAAATCAGTGGACAAAATGCTTAATGACTTGCCACAGTGGTACAATATGCCATTTAATTTATACTTACTGATGTTCTCTTGCATCCAAGATCACTTCTGTATATTTGCTTGTAGTATGCTTTTTCGGCTAATACAGAGACAATGGATATGGAACAGCACCGTGTATAAGAGAAACCGGGTGCAACCACAATGCAACGTAGTCAGACGATGAAGCAGCACTCCGTGTCAGGGAAATAGGGACTTTATTCCACCATAAAATTGAAACGTTTCACCTTATCGTTAAAGGCATCAGAATGTAAGTATTTTTATTATAAAATATAGAAACCATATGTAGACCATATGGTTATTCTCTGCATGGCTATATATAATAATCAAAATCATCAGATCTCCATTGACTTATGTGTGGATAACTGCCAGCATCCAAAAGAACATTATGTTGGGTTTTTTGCATATATAGAAAAGTTAATTATATCTATGTGCATGAATCCATAGATTACAAAAATTGTACAATTGCACATTTTTTATATATGAAGCCTGAATACTTTGTGTATTGGCCATGATGCTACTATAAATTGTAGTTTTCCTGTTTATTGGTGAAATATACAGATAAAAATGTCAACATTTTATTTTGGATGCAATAATATTTTTCAGACATCACAGTATACATTCTTTAGTCCAACTGTTTTTAAGTGTGGAATTATGGTTAAATACCAGAAATCATTGAAATTCTAATAACCGGAGGCCCTGCATCTCTAAATCTATGTCATAATTAAACTCATGTAGTGGGACACAGTTGGAGTCCATTAACTGCAAAGCGATAGATAATCACGATTATTCCAATCCAAAATGGTAAAATACTTACAGATTTAAACTACTGGAAACAAAAGAAAAGAAAAAATATGTATATACAAAAAATGTGCTAAAAAACCTCACCTCGGCTTATACTTGAGTCACGAAAGAAACAGTGTACTCACCTTTCCGATGACCCCCCACGGCAGGTCCTCTTCTGTACAGCAATGCTCTGGGATCATGACGTCAGCCACTCGCTGACATTCTAATGTATGTGTCGGCATCGGCATACACATACACTATGATGTAAGCAAGCAGCTGCATCATGGTGTCTGCGACGGACCACTCAGGGACACGGAGCCAAAGGCGCAACATTGCTGTATACAAGTGGGGGGGGGGGGCATGGGAACTTGAAGGGGGAAGTGGGAGGGCATCGGAAGGTGAGTACACTGCTTGTTATTTTTTTACATGCATTACATTGGGGGCAGGGGCTTCAGGCTATATACTACAGAGCGCTGCTAGGCAATCCCATACAGGGGCAGGCAGACTATACACTACAGGGGACTGGCAGGCTATACACTACGGGGGACTGGCAGGCTATATACTACAGGGGGCTGGCAGGCTATACACTACAGGGGGCTGGCAGGCTATATACTACAGGGGTTGGCTGTATACTACAGGGGGTGGATGGCTATTTACAGATGGGCCTGTGACCAATGCATTCCCAACCCTCGGCTTATACTTGAGTCAATGCAATTTTTGTGTTAAAATTGGGGGTCTCTGCTTATATTCGAGTATATATTTAATGTATATTAATGTATATATTAATGTATACTATACAATGTATATATTGATACATTATTATTAAAGAGAGAGTGGGAAAATTTATTTTTGCTTGTTTTTTTCTTTCTTCTTTGCGACTTTTTGACCCGGTTTTATTAACTGGCATGCATCAGTTTTCTGTCAGTCTTTGCACATTAATACATGTGCAACCTTTTTGCTCGTGTGTTTATGATGTGTTTTTGACAGTATTGTGTCGCGGCTCCACTATTCATGCCTCACCACAATACTTTGCACATAGGTATGCGTTCATTGGCACTTTTGCACCGTGCACCACATTTATGTTGGCGAGTCATCATTGAACTGAGTTCAGCAGAAAAAATCTGGTGCACACAGTTCATGCACTTTGGGCTTGTGCAGCGTGTGCTACATTCATGAAGATCGACATCCGGTCTTCATGAAAGTGTTGCCTGCTGCACAGTAGTGCTTTTGCCTCCCAAATAGTAAATCTGGCATTTTTTGCCACTTTTCACTGTGACTTTTGCTGTCTCTTCTCAAGTACACATCTGTCTGCACCTTTTGCAACAAAAAGTCTAAAAAAAGCCAAAAAGTGCATGTATTACAAGAAAAAAAAAACATTGTCATACATAAGCCACTGAATTTTGCACCAAAAAAGAAAAACTAAGATACATATCACCCATTGAATTCTATACCATGATTAATTGTAATTTACCTTATAAAAGATATAAAACAACCGCATATAGCATACATTTGTGTGTTCTTGGTAACAGTGTACATGGTGCAATGCTACTTTATGCTATTTTACATTTCTGTTATACTTAAAGGCCCTAAAATTTTTGTTTTTACTGAATTAAGTAAAGCCCTGAACCCCTGATGAAGCCAGAAAACCTGGAAACTGGAAAAACATGTCAGGGGTAATTCAGGTATTGTTTGTATTTGCAGTGTTGATCCCCTATGGTTTCTTATTGCCACAAATATACCTATCACTCAGCTCACACTTATGATAGGAGAATACCAGTGTACAACTCTATAGCATACTAGCATAATTCTTAAAGGACATCTACAAACAGGATCAAGGGTTGTAAACCAAGCACACTGATATATTGGTGTATGCCCCCTCTGGCAAGATCTGCTTTTCATTAAGCTTCCTATACCCTTGTTTTTAAGAAAAAAAAAGACTTTTAAAATTATGCAAATCAGCCTGAGTAGCTCCAGACTCCATTAACACCTATGGGACCTGGAGCCCCACCGGTTCATTTGCATAATTTTAAAAGCCTTTTTTTGTAAAACGCAGGAAATAAAAATCTAAAGTAAGAGCAGATCCTACTAGGGGGCACACACCAGTATGTCAGTGTGCTTGGTTTACAATCCCTGATCCTGGCGGTAGATGTCCTTTAAGCTTTATTTGTAGTGTTACAGTTGTTTGTCTCCTACATACCTAATTGGAGCATTCTGTATATAATCTAGACATGTCCACTATTTTGAAAATACAGCATAAAGTGTTAGTTCCTATCTAGGTGACACCAACTGTATTATTGAATAGGGATACACTTTTACATTTAGCAGTATATATGACGTAGTTGTTACAACTTTTGTGAAATCCCTATTGGTATTTTCCAATACCAATACTTTACCTACAAAAACTAAATTTAAACTAAACCTGATACTAGATGGGGTGCATCTGACATGCACATTTAATGGAGCACGCAGTTGTGCAGCTAATCATAGATTTTAATTGTTAATAATAAAAGTGACATTTAACGTATGCTATATTGTCCACATATGAGCTAATTATTCTGTAATTGGCAGTTTTGTGGAATATTGAATCATTAATCCCTTTCATGACAATTGTCCGTTTGTTTTGAAAAAAATGTATTGAATAATGTTCTAAATCTCATGTATTAAATGTGTGTATAGATTGAACTCTATGCTGCTGCTCTCAAGAGATAAGCGGACCCAAACTTTAAGTTGGCATGGCTGCCAATCTGGCAATATACCCAGGTGGTGCGGGACACACCCAAACCCTGTAACCCAACTGAAAAAAAACAATCCAGGTCATCTCTACTGCTATTTTTGTATTTGGATTTAAAACAGACTACTGAAGGGTGATAGGAGCCACACGTCAGAAATCAATGAAAGAGAAAGGAAGTAGCACTTTCTGTTTTACTTTGCTGCATCCTCTGCCTCTTGGTACTTACTAGAGATGAGCGAGCACTAAAATGCTCGGGTACTCGTTATTCGAGGCCAAAAAGCAAAACGGCGGGAGCTGCCATTTTCTCGAGCGGGCGAAATACTCGTCCGAGCAACGAGCAGTTACGAGTACGCTAATGCTCGATCGAGCATCAAGCTCGGACGAGTATGTTCGCTCATCTCTAGTACTTACACATTACATGATTTTATATAACCGCTTTAATATCTTTCAAGCATATCCAGCAGAAACTAATGGTAAATAATTCTGAAGATCCACATAGCATATGTCCCTGTCATGTGGGCCGAATCCTGAACCCAAATGGAAACAGAGAACTGGTTTCATCAGTGGTATGGGCTTGACTGTTAACCCGTACCCCTGATGAAGCCAGTTCTCTGGTGAAACATGTTGAGGGGCTCATGTTAGCTTATTTTAATCAGCAGTGATGAGCAATCTCTTAGTTAGTCAGCTTAGATGTAATACAGCTATTTTATCTACAGCTACCTAATATATAGAGGGACAGTCAGAGTGTGACATACGTTGTATAGAGCTATGTCAATGGCGACAACCCCTTGAGCATAGGATCAGAGTGTGAATGGAACGTTGCCCACCGTATGAACTTAGCTGCACCAGCATTATCTTACTATAGGTATTATGAATTACAGTGCGGATAACACAGTGGATAACACCGGCATAGCACCCACAGAGAGGGCACCTGTGGCTATAGCCTGGCCTCCTCAGTACACGGGCCATAGGAATAACACAAACGGAGAAAAGATGCGGCACTCACCTATAAGATACTTCACGGCTTTAATGCGTGCAAGAGCAGCCTCAGGACTCCGACATGCGGCTAGGCATTTTATCTATATTTGTTCTGTCCGGATATGGGATATTTAGCCTGCCAATAGCAGTTTTGTAGAAAAATATTTCAATTTTGGCACATAAATTAAATAAAGTTACTTTATAAATGTGTCTAGTAGCAAAAGAGGAGAGGAGAAATCCAAAAGGGAAACTGTGTTATAGAGCAGTTCCTCCTAGAATCATGAGGCAGAGGGTTTGTGTTATTGAATGTTCCTGCTGTTCTGTGTTTGCTTCTATTTATCTAATATCTATCTATCTTCAAAACTTAGGAGTCTTTTCACCATTGTAGTGTTTCAATTTGTTTTCATCGCTTAATGCTGAGAGTTGAAAAACAAAAAAAAAATTGTAATGTTTATAATTTTTATTTGGTAATACAATTATTATTCGAGAATTGATTTCTGCCCTTTGCAGTGAATAAACTTAGTTGCAAAATATAAAAAAAATGAAAAGAGTGGCTTACGGCTGAAATAATGAAAAAATTACAAAATGATCTTTTCTTAAATATTTTGTAAAATTTTTCGTTTCTAAAATAGTGTTCATTAGCCAATGTCTTATTGTTCCTCTTGCACTGTTTATGAAATGATATACCTCTGCCACAATAGATGACAGAACAAGGGATTGATTTTTGTTTATTGTATCTCTAAAGAAAGTAATTTGATTGGCAGGAGTAAGTCATTTGTCAGCTAAGTCTATATGGAAAGGATCATGGGTGAGCACACGCTCTGTAGAAGCAGGTGTAGCTGCAAATGCAAGCACACCCATGGATGACACCCATGATTAGTGTTACCCTAAGTCAGGGGTGGCAAACATGTAGCACGGGGGAGAGGTGAGAACTCTGAGCAGATCTGTGGGGGGAACCCAGGCCATCACCAGGAGGACTCCAGGTATCTTCCTGCAGTCACAGAAAGCTAAGGATTGCTTGTGCTTTGTCTATTGTAAAGTGAATGGAAAGCTACTGGGACTACTCGGAGGATGGGGCGAAGGAAGTGGTGGACTGGATGTGGAAATATCTGGATTATCATTGTAGCTACTGCTCTGGCCCTGCCAAGAGTTCCTTTTAGGGAGGAAAGCTACAGAGATAATCCAAATTATCCAATGTTCTGCGTTATTGGCGCCCTCAGGGTTGCTGGAATGAATTTGGAAAGCTATCTGACACAAGCCGGGGGCAGGCGCATAAATAAAGAGAAAATTTCCCGGTGTTTTGGTATGAAAAGTTTTCTTGGTTGTAGTTGGGCACTCGGTCTAGTAAACGTGTTTGCCTCACTGCCCTAGGTTCACTTTAATGCTGGTATAAGCTGTTGGATTAGAACCAGCACGGTCGGAAGGAAAACAGGAAGGGCAGGGAAGGAAAGGGCGGGGAGGAAAAAAGACAGGGGAGGAAGCACAGAGGGAGAGGAAAAGAGCAGACGGGCGGATACAACGAGGAAAGAAGAGAAAGTCATATGAGAATTAAGTTTAAAGCATAATTGTCGGTATTCTTTTTTTATTATTTTGTGTATAGTGACTCTAGTTGCCATTTGTAACGTGCAATTGTTCTTGAATCATTTTTCTTTTTTTTTTTCGTTGTAGTAGTCTTTTTTACTGGCTTACTTGTAAGTGATTGTACTAATAAGGCTATATAAATATGCTCAACACAAATACTTTCATGGTATTCTCACCACTCACCGCCACTTATTGGTACACCTGTCCACTTGCTGATTAACACTTAATTTCTAATAGCCAATCACTGGCTGTAGACACCCCCATGCGTCCAAGAATGACAATAGTCATATCTGACAAGTATCACAACCTGGTTACAGCATCACTAGGGGGAAAAGAGGTAAGCTCGAATACTTGCTTGAAACAACAGGAACAAAAAACGTATACGTATATATAAGTTCTTTGCGACTTTTGACCGTTTTTATGACGGCTTTGCAACCAATACATGTCAACCTGGCTGCATGTGTGGTTTTATGATGTGTTTTTTGACAGTATTGTGTGGCAGCTCCAGTATTCATGCCGGGCCACAATACTGTGGCACATAGGTGGGACGTTCGTGGCACTTTCGCACCGTGCACCACCTTTATGTGGCGAGTCATCACTGAACTAGTACAGCGAAAAAATCTTGTGCACGCAGTTTCATGCCTTTGGGCTTCTTGCATCATGCGCCACATTCAGGAAATCGAGATCTGGTCCATGAATGTGCTGCCTGCTGCACAGTGTGAGTTTACCTCCCAATAGTACATCTGGCATTTTTTGCCACTTTTCACTGTGCTGCTCCTGTCTCTACATCAGTACACCTCTGTCTGCCCCTTTTGCAGGTTCCTTATGTATCTTTATTTTCCAGATGTTCTGTGACACTTTTCACTTATGCATCCCTTTTTTTTCTTACCTTTTGTACTTTTTAGGCGCAAATCCTGCACCTGTCAGGGACAGGAATGCATCGGAAGGATTTTTTTTTTCTTGGACCTGTTTTTAACATGTAAATGGGAAGGCATTGACATGCTTTAAAGGCGGCCGTTCACACACATTGTTAACACTGCAAAAAGATTTTTTTTTCTTCATTGCTGAAGTGTAAGTAGCTGTGAAATTTAACAAGATGTTTACACTACAACACTGGAGAGAAACATCAAACCAATAAAACCCACGGTAAACATGTAAAACGCATGGGTTTTCTGTTATACTTTAAAAAAAAAATCGGCCAAAGCATTATTTGTGACAGCCCCCAATTCATCTCCGGGGTGTGACTAGAGTGCTAGGAATGCACGACCATAACCGTAGATCTAAAAATTACAGTTTAAGTATCCCTCCTGCATACAAACCACTCCCCCTCACCTGTTTTGTGTCCAAGTTTTTTATGCTGTAATATTTACATTCTGTTATACTTTAAACCCTAAAATTTTAGTTTTTTATTGAATACAGTAAAGCCCTGAACCCCTGAATGAAGCCATTTCACTGAAAAAACATGTCAGGGTAATTCATGTGTATTTGTATTTGCAGATGTTGATACCCTATGGTTTCTTATTGCCACAATATACCTATCACTCAGCTCACACTTATGATAGAACTACAGTGTTCTACTCTATAGCATCTAGCATAATTCTTAAGGACATCTACAACAGGATCAAGGGTTGTAAACAACACCGTTATATTGGTGTCTTCACCCTCTGGCAAGATCTGCTTTTTTATCTTCCTATACCCTTGTTTTTAAGAAAAAAAAAGACTTTTTAAAATATGCAAATCAGCCTGAGTAGCTCCAGACTCCATTAACACCTATGGGAACTGGATCCCCCACAGGTTCATTTGCATATTTTAAAGCCTTTTTTTGTAAAAGCAGTGCATAAACTAAAGTAAGAGAGATCCTACTAGGGGGCACCACCTATGTCGTGTGCTTGGTTGACAATCCCTGATCCTTTCGTAGATTCCTTTTAAGCTTATTTTTAGTTTTCCAGTTGGTTTGTCCTCTACACCTAATTTGAGCATCTGTATATAATCTGACATGTCCACTATTTTGTAAAATACAGAATAAAAGTGTTTCGTCCTATGTAGTGACACACTAGTATTTTAATGGGTACACTTTTACATTTAGGCAGTATATATGACGTAGTTGTTACAATTTTGTGAAATCCCTATTGGTATTTGCCACTATCTTTACCTACAAAGAACTAATTTAAACTACACCTGATACTATATGGGGTGCATCTGACATGCACCTTTTAATGGAGCACGCAGTTGTGCAGCTAATCAAGATCGAATTGATTAATTAATAAAGTGACATTTAACGTATGCTTATTGTTCCACATATGAAGCTAATTATTCTGTAATTGGAGTTTGTTGGAATTTGATCATTAATCCCCTTTCATGACAATGGTCCTTGTTTTGAAAAAAATGTTGAATAATGTTCTAAATCTCATGTATTAATTTTTGTATAGATTGGAACCTATGCTCTGCTCTCAGAGATTAGGCGGACCCAAACTTTAAGTTGGCATGGCTGCACAATCTGGCATATACCCAGGTGTGCGGGACACACCCAACCCTGTAACCCAACTGAAAAAAAACAATCCAGGTCATCTCTCTGCTATTTTTTGTATTTGGATTTAAAAAGACAAAATACTCGAAGGTTGATAGGAGCCACACTCAGCCATCAATGAAAGAGAAAGGAATAGCACTTTCTGTTTTAACTTTGCTGCATCCCTGTTGTCCTCTTTGTACGTACACATTACATTAATTTTATATAACCTCTTTAATATCTTTCAAGCAATCCACATAAAAGAAACTAATGGTAAATAATTCTAAGATCCACATAGCATATTCCCTGTCCATGTTGGCCCAAATCCTGAACCCACATGGAAACAGAGAACTGGTTTCATTCTAGTGGTATGGGCTTGACTTTAACCCGTACCCCCGGATGGCCAGTCTCTGGTGAGAACATGTTGAGGGGCTCATGTTATCTTATTTTAATCACAGTGATGACATCTCTTAGTTAGTCCTTTAGAGTAATACAGCTATTTAATTACCGCTACATAATATATAGAGGGACATCAGAGGTGACAATAACGTTGTATAGAGCTATGTCAGGGCCAACCCTTGATCATAGGATCAGAGTGTGAATGGACACTTTTCACACCTTATGAACTTAGTCTGCACCATCATTATCGCTATAGGTATTATGAATTACAGTGCGGATAACCATGGGGATAACACCGGCATAGCACCCACAAGAGGGTACCTGTGGCTATACGCCTGGCCCCTCAGTACACGGGCCATGAAATACACAAACGGAGAACGATGCGCCTCACCTATAAGATACTTACGGCTTAAATGCTTGCAAGAGTCACCTCAGGACTCCGCAGCGGCTAGGCATTTTATTCTTATTTGTTCTGTCCGTATTGGGATATTTAGCCTGCCAATAGCAGTTTTTTAAAATAGAAAAATATTTCAATTTTGGCACATAAATTAATACATTACTTTATAAATGTGTCTAGTAGCAAAAGAGGAGGAGAATCCAAAGTTAAACTTTGTTATAGCAGTTCCTCCTAGAAATCATGAGGCAGAGGGTTTTTGTGTATTGAATGTTTCCTGCGGTTCTGTGTTTTGCTTTATTATCTATATGTACTATGATCTATCTATCTATCTCACTTAGGTCTTTTCACCTTTAGTTGTTTCATTTGTGTTAATGTGAATTTGAAAAAACAAAAAATTGTAAGTTTATAATTTTATTTGGTAATAACTTAATTTTTCGAAAATTGCTTCTGTCCCTTTTGCGTGAATAACTTAGTTGCAAATATATAAAAAATAACAGCGTGCGAACATGCTGAAATTAATGAAACATTACAAATGATCGTTTCTTAAATATTTTTAAAATATTTTTCTTTTCTAAATAGTGTTTTCATTAGCAATTTCTTATTGTTCTTCTTGCACATTTTAGAAATGATCTCTCTGCACAATAATTTGCACAAACACGGTATTTTCGTTTATTTTATCTCTAATAATTAATTGTTTGATTGTCAGAGAGTCCTTTGTAGTTAAGGCTATATGGAACCGGCATCATGGGTTGAGCCCGCCTGTAGATAGCAGGGTTAGCTGCATAATGCATAACCCCATGTCTGACACCCATATTAGTTGTTAACCCCCTAGTTCAGTGGTGGGCAAACCTGTAGCACGGTTGCCAGAGGTGGCACTCTGGCCCCTCTTGGCACCCATGCCATCACGCAGAGAGGACTCCAGGTATCTTCCTCAGTCACAGACACTCCGTCTTTTGCTGTGCTAGTTCTATTTTAAAGTGACAGCGCTACCTGGGACTACTGGAGGAGTGGGAAGGCGTGGAAATATCTGGATTATCATTGTAGCTCCTGCTCTGGCCCTGCCAATTATTCCTGTTTAGGAGGAAAGCTACAGAGATCCTCCAAATTTCTATCCAATTTTTTCTGCTTATGGGCGCCCTCAGGTGCTGATTGAATGCAGCTAATGACACAGCAGGTGCATAACTCCAAGATGACATGTCTGTTTTGTTTTGTGATAAATGTGTCTTTGGTTGTAGTTTAGGCACGCGTCTCTAAATGGTTTTTCCATCACTGCCCTAGGTTCACTTTATGCTGGTAGATGCTTTGCACCATCACTAGCGTAACATATTAATGCAGTTAATGAATATGTCTTTAAAAAATGATTACCATATAGAGTATAATATCCTACTTTCTTAACAACATACAAATATAAGTCATATGAGATTAATTTTCAAGGCATCATGTCGGGTATAGTGATCTAGTTGCCATGTTTAACTTTTGCATGTTCTTATCATTTTCTTTTTTTTTTCTTTGTATAGTCTTTTTTACTGCTTAACTTGTAATGGGCTTGTACAGACTAGGATAACTATGTTTCACAATACTTTCATTGTAATTCTACACTCACACCCTGCCACTTGATTAGGTAACCTGTCCACTGCTCATAACACTAATATTCATATCAGCCACTCACATGGCTGTGAAATTAGTCAAGACATCTCCTGCATTCACACCGAGCCTCAGTGGGGGAAGAAAGGTGATTTGAGTTCCTTTTGAACGTGGCATGTTTTGGTTGCCAGAGGGCTGGTCTGGAGTATTTCCAGAAACTGCTGATCTACTGGTTTTTCACGCACAACCATCTCTAGGTTTACAGAGATGGTCCGAAAAAGAAAAACATCCAGTGAGGGGGGGCCGGCAATGTGGCAAAGCATCTCTGAATGCCACATTATGTCGAACTTTGAGGTCAATGGGCTACAGCAGCATAAGACACACCAGGTGCCACTCCTTTCAGCTAAGAACAGGAAACTGAGGCTACAATTTGCACAAGCTCATCGAAATTGGACAGTAGAATATTGGAAAAACGTTGCCTGGTCTGATGAGTCTCGATTTCTGCTGCGACATTCGGATGGTAGGGTCAGAATTTGGCATCAACAACATGAAAGCATGGATCCATCCTGCCTTGTATCAACGGTTCAGACTGGTGGTGGTGTCATGGTGTGGGGAATATTTTCTTGGCACTCTTTGGGCCCCTTGGTACAAATTGAGCATCGTTGCAATGCCACAGCCTACCTGATTATTGTTGCTGACCATGTCCATCCCTTTATGACCACAATGTACCCAACATCTGATGGCTACTTTCAGCAGGATAATGCGCCGTGTCATAAAGCTGGAATCATCTCAGACTGGTTTCTTGAACATGACAATGGTCTCCACAGTAACCAGATCTTAATCCAATAGAGCATCTTTGGGATGTGGTGGAATGGGAGATTCACATAATGGATGTGCAGTCGACAAATCTGCGGCAACTGTGTGATGCCATCATGTCAATATGGACCAAAATCTCTGAGGAATGCTTCCAGCACCTTGTTGAATCTATGCCACGAAGAATTGAGGCAGTTCTGAAGGCAAAAGGGGGTCCAACCCGTTACTAGCATGGTCTACCTAATAAAGTGGCCGGTGAGTGTATATACAAACATCACTTTACAAAATATGAAAAAATGAAAACTCCAAGTCACTTTTTTGTTTATACCTCCACAAAAAAAAAATGTATAAAACTTGACACTGGAGGAAACATATTATTCAACCTATATCAGTTTTCAAAAAGTGGATGTGTCAGGGGTAAGTGGAAGGAGATATGGCCACACAGCTTCAGCAGATTCACTATCATTTACACTGTAATAAGGCTAAAATCTGAGCCTTTTATTACATTAGGGGCATTTTATTCTGGTACAAGAAAGATCAAGACATGATCTTTTGGAAATGACAGTTTTAATAAATCTCTGTTAGTATCCTTACTATAATTTAGTAGGTTTCTATGCAAATATATAGAGAAGCAAAGATAACACTTAAGGCAAGAATATACTATAGGAAAAATATAATTCCCAGTATTGACATCTCAACTTTTCTGCATATAATTATCAGGCAAAATATGACGTACTGGACTGTGCAGAATTACCAGGATTTTATCTTTTCCCAAACTTTGTCAAATTAAGGATATAAGGAGATTATGCTATCATAGATTGCTCTGCGCAGTAGCTGTACTGCGCTGAGCGCTATTCGCGGGACTCAGCGCAGTACAGCTACGGCGCAGAGCACTAAGGGGTTAAAGGACATCTACCAACACGATCAAGAGTTGTAAACTAAGCACACTGATATACTGGTGTGTGCTCCCTCTGGCATGATCTGCTTTTCTTTAAGCTTTCTATACCCTTGTTTTTTTAGGAAAAAAGACTTTTAAAACGATGCAAATCGGCCCGAGTAGCTCCAGGTTCCATTTACACCTACGGAACCTGCAGCCCTACAGGTTAAGTTGGATCATTTTAAAAGCCTTTTTTTGTAAAAAGCAGGAAATAAGAATCAAAAGGAAGAGCAGATCCTGCTAGGGGGGCCCACATCAGTATGTCAGTGTTCTTGGTTTACAATCCTTGATACTGGCGGGAGATGTCCTTTAAGCTTTATTTGTGGTGTTACAGTTGTTTGTCTCCTACAAACCTAATGGGAGCTTTCCGTATATAGTCTACACATGTCCACAGTTTTGAAAATACACATAAAGTGTCACCTATCTAGGTGACACCAGCTGTATTATTGTATAGGGATACACTTTTACATTTAGCAGCATATATGAAGTAGTTGTTACTACTTTTGTGAAATCCCTATTGGTATTTGCCACTATCTTTACCTTACATTTATTGGAGCACGCTGTTGTGCAGCTTATTATAGATTTTAATTGTCAATAATAAAAGTGTTGTTTTATTGTATGCTATTTTGTCCACATATTACAAATATTGAATCATTAATCCCTTCCGGGACAATTATCCATTTGTTTTGAAGAAAATGTATTGAATAATATTCTAAAAATCATGTATTAAATGTGTGTATAGATTGAACTCTATGCTGCTCTCTAGAGATGAGCGGACCCAAACTTTAAGTTGGCATGGGCGCCAATCTGGCAATATACCCAGGTCGTGGGGGACACACCAAAACCCTGTAACCCAACTGAAAAAAACAATCCAGCTCTACTGCTATTTTTATGAGTACTGTGTGTATTTGGATTTAAAACAGACTACTGGTGGTTATAGGAGCCACAACAGAACTCAACAGAACTCAATGAAGGAGAAAGGAAGTAGCACATTAAGGCAGAGTTATCAAGCTGCCTGAAAGACAAAATATTCCTAGTTGCTCATGGCAACTTCTTCTTGAGTTCTATCAAATAGTCCCAATGCTTACGTTTAAGCATTGAAATAATCTATCATCCATCAGATTTATATTTTAGTCCAAAATAACCGCTTACCACCAGTGCTATGTAGTGTAGTGCATACTATAAGAACTGACAGGCATTCTATTAGGCCATGTCTCTTATTCAAACAGAGCTGGGGTTCCTGAAGGGTTATAAAAAAGTTCCAGGTAGGGTTTTCTAAATTAGGATGGCAGTACCACTACTGTTACTTTTGGAGTACCAGTCTTTTCTTCATCACAACACAGAAATATCCAGTAAGTCAGTTTCTATTTATGCTAGCATTCCATAACCTTTTGTATTTCAGGAGTGTACATTTCTAGGACAAATCACTACAAATCAAATTCCAACCTGATGAAAACACACAGACCATTTATGCTATCCTTAACATTAGCAGCGCCGTTTAAATTATTTATACAAAAGCTATCCATGTGCTGTGATGCAAACTTGCAATAGATACCTAATTGTACTGTGGTCTTTGAATCGGTGGCATGTATATTACTTCTATTAATTTAGGATTAGAGATGAGCAGACATGATGTTTTACATTTGGGTTTGGCCCGCCCGACCCAGGCATATTATCGGATTGGTGGCCAATTCGGTACTTTGTCACCCCTAGCTTCTAGCCATGGCTATGATTGGCCAGGGGTACAGCTAATCTGGAAAAAATGATGCCCATAGCAACTAGCTACCCTTCGCAAATACTAGAATACCCCTGGCCAATCATAGCCATGGCTAGTTCCTAGAGGCCTCCACTTGCTGCATTAGCTGTACCCCTGGCCAATCACAGCCATGGCTACTACCTAGTAGCTATTGCCAATCTGGCAATATGTCCCTGTCATGTGGGCCGAATCCCGAACCCAAATGGAAACAGAGAACTGGTTTAATCAGGGGTATGGGCTTGAGTGTTAACCCGTAGCCCTGATGAAGCCAGTTCTCTGGTTAAACATCTTGAGGGGCTAATGTTAGTTTATTTTAATCAGCAGTGATGTGCAATCTTATAGTTAGTCAGTGTAGATGTAATACAGCTATTTTATCTACAGCTACCTAATCTATAGAGGGGTAGTCAGAGCGTGACATACATCATATAGATCTATGTCAATTTTGACAACCCCTTGAGCATAGGGTCAGAGTGTGAATGGAACGTTACACACCTTATGAACTTAGCTGCACCATCATTATCTCACTATAGGTATTATGAATTACAGCGCGTATAACACAGTGGATAGACCAATATCTCAGCCCCAGAGAGGGTACCTGTGGCTATAGCCCGGCCTCCTCAGTACACGGCCCATAGGAATAACACAAACGGAGAAAAGATGCGCCACTCACCGATACGATACTTCAGGGCTTTAATGGGTGCAAGAGCAGATTTGCGCTACAAAGCGCTTTCTCGAGTCTCTGACCCATAGGGTACATGACAATCTCAACACTTTATTTGAGATTGTTAGTACCGTATAGTGCCTACAACCCTATTGCCTAAGTGTAGTCAATTGACCTGATTCCTACTGTATACGATCATACTATGTCTAATAGCCACAAGGAGACACTGGAGAAATATAGGGGCACTGCTTGCAGCCTCAATTCAAAGTGCTAGCCTCTTACGCATCTGGCCTATAAGCACTATTTTTTAGAGAGTACGCTTTTTGCTGGGGAATAAACCGATGGTGCTCTGACTTTTAAAAATGAAAAAGTCTTTTCATCTTATACACGTAAAAAGAATAGAAAAAGTCTTGCTAGTAGGCAAGAGGAAGCACTAGGTTAGCGCGAAACGATTTGTCCCTCCAACTCTCACTCTTTTTTCCAGCTGTCAAATGTCTCTCACTGTGAAACAGAGCATTTTTAATGATATGAAATAAAAGAAAAAGAAGCTTTAAAGAAATATGGTGAGTGCCGACTTTTTCTATTCTTTATACGTGTATGTCTAATAGCCCATATACTACGTTAAGTATAGCTGACAAAACTTCAGATCCATACTACACTGTGTTTTTAAACACACATCCTTGAGCACTAAGTAGTATATGCTATTTTTGTCCAAACAATTTCTTAATTTAATAAATAAAAGTGACGTTTTATCTATATTCGTTCTGTCCGGATATGGGATATTTAGCCTGCCAATGGCAGCTAAATTAAATAAAGTTACTTTATAAATGTGTCTAGTAGCAAAAGAGGGGAGGAGAAATCCAAAATGGAAACTTTGTTATAGAGCAGTTTCTTCCCAGAATCATGAGGGATAGGGTATGTGTTCTTGAATTTTCCTGCTGTTCTGTGTTTGCTTCTATTTATCTAATATCTATCTATCTATCTATCTATTTTCAACTTAAAGTCTTTTCACCATTTAGTGTTTCAATTTGTTTTAATGTGAGATTTGAAAAACAAAAAATTGTAATGTTTATAATTTTATTTGGAGAATACAATTATTATTTGGAGAATTGCTTTCTGTTCCTTTTGCGTGAATAAATTAGTTGCAAAATATAGAAAAAAATTAACAGCGTGCTACATGCTGAAATTAATGAAAACATTACAAATGATCTTTTCTTAAATATGGCTAAGTGTTCATTAGCAATTTCTTATTGTTCTTCTTGCACATGTTTAGAAATGATATCTCTGCACAATAGATGCACAGAACAAGGTGATTTTCGTTTATTTTATCTCTAAATAAATGTAATTTTGATTGTAAGTGTCATTTGTCAGTTAAGGCTATATGGAACGGGCTCATGGGTTGAGCCCGCTCTGTAGATAGCAGGTGTCAGCTGCATAATGCAGCAAACACCCATGGCTGACACCCATGATCGGTGTTAACCCCTGGGTCAGTGGTGGCAAACCCTTGTAGCTCCTGCTCCGGCCCTGACAATTCTTCCTGTTTAGGGGACCCTGGAAGAAAGCTACAGAGATCATACAAATTTCTCCTATTTTCTGCTTTATTGGTGTCCTCAGGGTGCTGATATGAATGAAAGCTATGACACAGCAGGGAGCATAAATCAAAGATGAAATTTCTGTGTTGGCACTTTGTGATAAATGTGTCTTGGTTGTAGTTTGGGCACTCGGTCTCTGTTTGCCATCACTGCCCTTGGTTCACTTCAATGCTGGAAAGAAGCTTTGCAGAACCATCACTAGAGGAAAAATTGAGTGCAGTTAATGAATATTTCTTGTATGAAAAAAAGATTACACAAAGCAGAGTAAAATATCCTACTTTCTTAACAACATTGCATAATAAAACTCATATGAGAATGAATTTTCAAGCATCATGTCGGTATAGTGACTCTAGTCGCCATGTTTAACTTGCATTGTTCTTATCATTTTCTTTTTTTTTCTTTGTATAGTCTTTTTCACTGCTTACTTGTAATGCTGTACAGACTAGGAATAACTGTGTTCAACACAATACTTTCATTGTATTCAATATACAAACATCACTTTACAAAATATGAAAAAATGAAAACTCCAAGTCACTGTTTTGTTTATACCTCCACAAAAAAAAATCTAAAACGTGACACTGGAGGAAACATATTATTCAACCTATATCAGTTTTCAAAAAGTGGATATGTCATGGGTAAGTGGAAGGAGACATGGCCACACAGCTTCAGCAGTTTCACTATCATTTACACCAGAAACAGGCTAAGATCTGAGCCTTTTATTAAAGGGGGCATTTTATTCTAGTACAAGAAAGATCAAGACATTTACTAAGGGCCCGATTCACGTTTTCCTGACATGTTACCCAAATATTTCCAATTTGCGCCGATTTTCCCTGTATTGCCCTGGGTTTTTGGCGCACGCAATCGGACTTGGGCGCATCGGCGCTGACATGCACACAACGGAAATCGGGGGCGTGGCCGAACGAAAACCCGGCAGATTCGGAAAAACCGCCGCATTTAAAAACCCGAAAGTGTCGCGGAGCTTGCACTCACCTTCATCCAGGATAGGCTGGTGTATTCCAGTGCGTTCCAATGCTCTTCAGCGCAGCAGCGCCACCTGGTGGATGGTGGAGGAACTACCTTGATGAATCCCGGCCGGACCCAAATCCATCCCCAGAGAACGCGCCGCTGGATCGCGAATGGACCGGGTAAGTAAATCTGCCCCATAATCTTTGAAAATGACAGTTTTAATAAATCTCTGTTAGTATCCTTATTATAATTTAGTAGGTTTCTATGTAATTATATAGAGAAGCAAAGATAACACTTAAGGAAAGAATATACTATAGGAAAAATATAATTCCCAGTATTGACATCTCAGCTTTTCTGCATATAATAATCAGGCAAAATATGACATATTGGACTGTGAAAAATTACCAGGGTTTTATCTTTTTCTAAACTTTGTCAAATTAAGGATATAAGGAGATTATGCTATCATAGATTTGTGAGGACACAATAATCAGGTAATTAATATTGATAAAATGGAACATAATAACATGGTTATTAGGAGAAGAGATGAGCTGCATTTGTTAAAAGCAGCAACAAGACTATAAGAAAGGGGGAAAAATCCAATAAACAGAATTTTATTAAAGCTTTGCTTTTGTTAGCCATAGCTCAGCATATTTAGCAGTGGTTTTATTTGATTTTATATGTTTATCTGCTCGGAGACAAACACTTTAAGTTAAGCAACCTGACAGCATTTATATTTTGTTCATTTAATAAGCCTTGGGACAAACAACCAGAAAATCTGCTTCAATTAAATGTGTGTCCCATCTATTTTTCACCACATACGAAAAGATTCATTTTGGACCAATAGCTCAATAGGGTATAAAATTTATAAACCCCCAAAAATTCTTATACGTAGTTTTTATTGTTTTTAGAATAAAAATTATGCACCCCATATATTTAATTTTTACTATTAAAACAATAAAAGCTATCTTTTATTATAGCTCAAGTATGGGTATTTTTGACTGTCTAACACAGTTTTCTACACATATTTTTTTTCCCTCTAAAAGTCACTGAAAAAGATAGATAATTATTTTAGTTTCACATTTGACGTTAAAAAGATAATAAGGTTGGGTTAACTGGTCAACTGGCTTCTGTGCACTTAAAGGCAAACAATATACCGGGGAAGTGTCACAGAATAGGCCAGTACACAGAGTACACATTCTTACTCTGCCCCAGACATTTCATGCTGGATGATAAATGTGATGAAATATTAGACTGGGGAGTTTTACTTTATGACCAACTTTTGTGCTGAAAAGCCGCTACCCTTCTTCCAAGGCCGCACCTCTTTCTGTACGATTTGGAAAGTTCTTAAAAATGGTCTAAAACCCTAAATAATATGACAGAAGACATTGCAACTGTGTTGGCCCGAATCACTCCACTATTCTGATCCAGACATCTTGATAAATCCCCTCCATAGCTGTTAGCAAAGCAGCTGTAGGTAATTTGACTTCTCGGTTTATTGGACCCCATTATGCTTCATTTTTGCAATGATCTTGATATGTGTGGATGTGTTTTTGTGAATAAAGATGTAGATATCTAGCAATATTTTTTTCTTTACATACTAGTTCTTATTAATCATACCTTTCAAATTGATAGAGTACTATGACTTGTTGAGGTCAGAAACGTGTAAGATTATCTCTGCACCTATTTATTTTTTTATTGTTGGTTTTTATGTTTGTTGGTTCTTATGTTTAAGGATATGCTGAAGACTGTCCTCCCACAAGGCTGAGCAACCAGGAGTAGAGCTAGATACTTTTTTCAGTCACTTTCAAATTGATACTATTCAGTTCCCTACTAACCTCTTTCAGAAAAACTGGACGGAATGGGATAGGATTCAAGGTGGGTTAGGATATAGATGTCTTTGCCAAACAGATTTTCTAGAACTTGAACCAGAAAGCTGGTACAGGTTATTTATGTGCTCTTCCTCTATCCTCTATGTGCTCTTTTGTGCTCTTCCTCTTTGTTTGCATTGATTTGTTGACTAAGCTACTAAGCTACTAAACTACTATGCTTTTTGAGGCTCCCCGACCTCCCTCCTAGTCAGTTACTGAATTTTAATGCATGGTAGTACTAGTGGACCTTGCCCCCTTGTTGGTTTACCAAACTTAAATTTTGACTCGCAAGTAAACAAAAGTATGAAATTCTGCAAAGTAGAAAATAACACCGACAAAACCTTATGTATTTACTAAAACCATAGACTTGCACGGCTGAGATATTAAAGACAAAAAGTTTCTCCGGTCCCTAATTGGCCGTAGCCTGGAGGGGTTATTGAGCCAAATGAAACTGTAGTGCTTTGTTTTGTTATTACTTTGTTTAGATGTACCCTTGTCAGACAGTATGAGACTTTTTTATAATACAGGAACAATAAATGTTTACATATGGTTAAATTTGTCCAAAGCTATTGCATATGGTACAGCATATAAAAGTCCTTATTACTTTTTGATTTCACCCTTGTGGCTCAGTTTACTCATAGTCTACATTATTGTTAAATCAGCCACAATATCTTTTTTATTTTTGAGAAATCACGGTACTTGGACACAATGAATTCCCTGGATAGTAACCCAGCGGCAAATATGCTCAGACTCAAATTGCCACATCAATAATAAACTGCTGCCCTTTTAATATGTGGAGTTCTATGTTTCTTATTCTATGAAACAGGGCACAAAAGAAAGTTAGAGGATACATTTTATCTACAACTCGCCTCCTTTTGTTCAGCATGGGGTAATATACACGCTGTAATCTTAGAGCCATCGTCTCTACTTGTTGCATCTCTTCCAAAGCACAGCATGAAGGCTATAGTCATATTCCAGGTACTGTATGGAGGGACAGTTACAATTATTTCCTAAAAAAAATCTGCAGTAAATTTTAAATAAAAGAATTATATGTGCAAAATCAGAAGAACAGAGATTAAAAGTAACTGGGTGGACATTATGAGTACCAACTGTTTATAAATTGTAAAAAAAAAAAAAATTATAGAAAAGACAAAAAGTGTTTTCCATAAATTTTACTATGACTCTTGATGAGAGGACTGTAAAACTTGTTGTGGTCCAGGTATGGAATCCAGACCTGAACCCTCACTAGTGACACCCACAATTGGTGTGGAAACCTTACACAGATGTTAACTGTTTAAGTTACCTGCAGCCTCTGAATTGCAGCAGCCATCATTGATCACGGGTGATAATAGAGAGAGAGGGGGTTGAGCTGAATCTGGATGGGGAACCTGAGCCTATTGTACAAAACAGAACTTTGCAGTTTGAGTACAATCATTGCTATGACATTTTGGTTTGTGTTCCGTTGTTGGTAACATGACATACTAATGGTTGTCTTGCAGGTTAATTTTAAATATATAGTTTTTATGCTGCTTTTAAAACAAAAAAAAAATGGAAAACACTGAATGTCAAAATAATCTGCAGTTTGGAAATTGTGATTTATTGATGCATGGCAAAAGAGATCAGTGCAAAAATAGCTAAGTGCATCAAGATATTAGTAAAAGAATCATGCATATATATTTTTATGTGAAAAATCGTAAATCATTGATAAATCTGCTCCATTATCTCACTCCTATTGCTTATATTTATAATTTGATCCATGTAAAGGGAAGTGGAAATAGCCTATTTATTGGTAATCCTTGTTCCATGACAGCACAAAAAAAATTGTCAATGGGACAAAAAATTTTGTTTTTTTTCTGGAGCTACTATTATAAAATATTCAGTTCCGACTTGCATGCAAATTCAACTTAAGAACAAACATAAAGAACTTATCTTGTATGTAACCTGGGAACCAACTGTTAATGTCAGATACTCCATCTGGGCATGTAAGCACTTAAAATTCTTCCTGTAAGGGCCAATTAAAAGCATTATGGATAGATCTCCAACAAAAGAATGGTAAATTTTGATGAGCTGCTGTTTTTTCTTCCATTACATTTATGAAAGGTTATGGCAGCATTTTGTAATAGTGTATTGAATTTATTTTTATCTCTATGGAAATAAATGTAATAATAGCATGTATGTAAAGCATTTCCTCTACCTTTTGGTGGAGCCTTCGAGGTCTTTGAACCCATCTGAAAATCCAGTTGCAATTCACATAGTGGCTTTAGACAAAGTAACAACTGGCAGTCCACTGTTAAAAGTCTGAATAGTTCATTTTTCCTCCATCTGCATCCACCTGGTGAAAACGTACAGTACAAACCAAACGTTTGAACACCAAAAGAGAACAGTCTTCTCATTTAAAGAGTTTTCTGTATTTTCCTGACTATAAAAATTGTAGATTCACACTGAAGGCATTAAAACTATGAATTAACACATGTGGAATTATATTATGTAGAAGCAAGTTTCAGCATAATCTCCCTACAAAAGAACAAAGACCCACATATCTCACCTGGGCACTTAACCCCTTTGTTTGACACTCCCTGTCTGCCCTTGAGAGGCTTCTAGTGTTGCTCTACCCTGGGTTGTATCTTTTGACATCTGCATGCCTAAAAACAGGTAAAAATTCCTCAACAGAGTGGTGGTACTGATGCCACACATTCCGGCGAGGCTTCCAACATGTTTGGAGGCCAAACATGTCTATGCTTCTACATGCCCATTAAAAGTTATGTGTATCTCCCCATGCCATGGTAATAGAACAGATTGAGATCAAGGTGGGTGTCTGTTGCCTTGCAAGAATCCAAAAATCTAGCCGAGCCCGGGCTAAGACACAACGTAACTCTGTAACTCCCTTTTGAAGCTATGGTGCTATGAGACTGGAAGGAAAGCTTTGAAGCAGAGCTGCTTCCAACAAGTCTGCTGGAGGAGAGAAACTTTCCTATTGAGCCTTTGATGCTTTGGACCCCCCTTCTGAGTCAGTTGTGCTGACCTATAGCACCTTCAAACAAGGCTATACTTCCTAACCTTACATATAACTACACTCAATATTCTCCTGATAGTGCTCCATATTTCTCAAGGCATTACTTTTATTATTACTATTATTGCTTTTGGTAGCCATAATAGTCCTTAGTATTGTGTTTTATATTACTTTATAAGTAATAGTATTTCAGAGTTGACAAGACTGCGCAAAAATAAGTGTAGCAGATCTGTATGACATGACTGCAGACTCCAACAACTTTATGCTTTTAGTATATCTGTTTTTATCCATATAAAAATGATTGAAACCATTTCATCCAAGGGAAAAATTATATCCTCTGGAGCCTGTGGCATTTAAAGTTATAATGCCAAGCATTCAAAAATTCTATAGTTTTCCACTTTCAACAGCATAACATATGCAGCAAAATAGCAGCTTGAAAAAATGTATTTAATATTTCAAAAACTGCTGCTGTCAATAGAGGGATAAAAATGCAGATGAAATGTTAGCCGAGGACTGAATGCCTAATAGGAAGAATGCATATAGTGAAAGCCTTACTTTTTACTCTTTACACCTCTTAAAATTGCATGACAAATATACCCAGGAGATTTCAACAACCGGGATGATATGCAATGTCACCTTTACAGCTGTCTCTGAAGAGAAACTGAAAAGTGAATATTCTAATGAAAGCTATAAAGTACAGAGAACAAAAACATGGTCGCAAATCTGTAATGAACCAAAGAAGACATAAATCAATAATTACACTCAAGCTTTGCGGAAATTGTTCTGTCCTGTAGTCCTCTAGTAGACAATTGTGCTGCAGTATTTTGTGAAAAGTTACCCAGTGGGATCAGGCTGCAGAGGACACTTGACTGGGAAAAAGAGAACAGTGGGAAGAATAGTATGATTCATGTTCTGCATCTCAAGTGGAAGATGAAGTGCAAGGATTGAATAATGAAACAAAGACAAGATATTCCGTATGCCAGGAAGGTTCCTGTTAGAGAGCTGTTCGAATTATTTAAAAAGGTTAATCTATGAATAAACATGCTTCATCAAGGTCTCTTACACATGCAAAGAGAGATGCTAATGAATAATAAAAGAGTAATGGGGACACGCAAAGAAATTAATGTTAATCTTATCCAAAGCAGATACAAATTAATATTGGAGCAACATTTTTGTAATCACTTTCCAAAGTAAAAATTCAATTAATTTGACAAAATCAATATTTCACATCATCGTCCCCTGGAAATAGAGTTTCTTTTTTCTATCAGTATTCTTGTCAATGTGACTGATCTTAGCTATTTAAGTCTGTGCTCTGCAAGACTCCCAAATCATCTGCTTTTCAGAAATGTGGTTAACTTCAAAAATCAATAGTTGTAGATTTTAAGCTTTTTTCTCTGGGTGTATTCTGTAAGAAGGAATTCTTATTTAAACAGGGTAATAGTTGCATAGACAGTAAGTATAACTGAAATGGATGAGTTTTGTTCTGGCATTATATTTCTCATTTGCTGTTCCCTTTTTCCCATTTTTATAGGGTAGAAATAACATTGTAAAAATATTTGTATGCAATGCCACACAAACAATCCCACTCATAGTTCCTGATGTAATAAAACTACATTATTTGAGATATATAGACCACTAATAATGTAGTGAAGACAAACCGCAACCATCACTAGGACATTGAGAATTTGTACATCATTCATAAAATATGGGCAAGAACATTTGTGACATCCAAAGCTATTAAAATCTAGTATTAGTGAAGAGTGACCTGCATTGTTGCTATGAGCAGCATTTTATGTACATTTCAGGCATACAGAATAGTAATGAGATCCATAGCTGTATTGGCTAAATATAGAACAAAAATCGATCATTGCTACTTTGTCCCACATGAATCAACAAAAAAATGTAAAGGTAAAATTACTTTTGCACTGATAGATAAAATTCCATAGTCCCTGTAAAAATAATGGCTTATTTGTGTCAACGTAAAACAATCAAAGAATAATGTAAAAAAAAGTAAATGAAAATTCAGCTTTTCTCTAGTTAAAATAAGCTCCACAAAGACCTTTCAAACAACCAATTGTTCTTTATCAAGTTGCTGCTGCTACATAGATAATTGACTACCTGCCCATGCTACTTTGCTCCAACATCACTACAGCCCTACTTTTTACTTCTAGTTCTCCTCCTCACCATAAAGTTATGATAAAACTTTCATACTACTCAATGTGTCCCCACCAAAATATTCCCCACCATTCACTCCACACCAAAGGGGCCTTTAGTACTCATATATCCCATATGCTCCCTTTATGGCCCATCATGCCCAACAATTGAGCCCTTGCTAACTTGACAGCTAGCACAATGCTAGCAAGATATTTCAGTGGGTTGAACATCAGCATGGGATTACATTGGAGAACTTTCATGGACAAACCCTTTAAAGAACTCTCACATCTTATACCCCTTGATAAATTCTGGTGCATCCTCACACCATATTCCCCGCAAATCTAATGCCCCTTAATAATTCCCCTCCTTTCTTCATCAAAGCAAAAGCTGCTTTATAGCATTTCTTAAAGATAATAACATAAATATGTAACCATCCCCTAATCCCATTATAAGCAAGTCTATGCCAACTGCAGTTGTAACCATTAGTGTAATAATGTCACTTCTTGATGGCCACCAGTGGTGGATTAAGTACCCCTTTATATCCTTAAACTTGAACTGTTCATAAAAGTAATTTAATGATGAACTTCAAACATGGTCTTATAACCAATCTATTTAGGAAGGCTAATCACATTCCCTAACTGCATAAAACCGTCCAGACCAGACAGTGTAGAAGATCAAAACTGCAGCACCTGCCTGGCCCCGTCTCTGTGAGCTTTGCAGATGATCTCCACCCCGGGAATCGTGCCCTGAGGCCTAATCTATTCCATTCAATGACAACACCACAGCCTGTACTGATGTTTTTACAGAGACGGGATGGATATTGCCATGAACCCTTAAAAAAATTGATTGCCCCACAAAAACACACATGGTCTAAAAAGCCTGTTTTCTGTAGCCCCTACTGCTTTTTATGTTGTCTGTTTATATAAGAAGGGAGCTACAAAAAAGTGGACACTATAATACTCATTTTCAAATAGCCTCCCACTTGTCTTTGTCCTTTTTCAGTATGAGAAAAAAAATGTCATACTGTAAATAAGCCAAGGCTCCTTATTTCATCACAAAATAAAAGCTGGGAAAACATATTGACTCAAGTATAAGTCTTAGAAATGTCCACAGCAGAGCCTCCTTTAAAGAAATGTTTACAGCAGGGCTCACCTTTAAAGAAATGTCCACAGCAGAGGTACCCCCATTATTGTTAATAAAATTTCTACATTAGAGCCCCTTGAAAAAAAACTTTGGCTATAATGTACTCTACTTATCTTCGGCTTCTTCTTCCCATGGCTCTGTCTTCTCCTCTTCCTGCCCATGCGCATACATTATGACATCAAGCAACCATGACACAGCAACGTTATAGTTTATGTATGCTGGCAAGAAGAGGAGAAGATAGAGCCATGGGGAGAAGAAGCCGGATATAAGTGTAGCATTTTTTTTGTAACTTGAAGTGCCTGCCCATACCGCCTATATGAAGATCCACCATTAATGTCCACCCATCCTTGCTGCAGATGATAATCCATTTGCTGGGTAAATGGTGGATCAAGACATTTACCTAGCTAGTTAGTAACCATTGTGTTCAAGTTTATCTTTTTTATGAACAGTATATACAGTTGAAGGCTTGCAAGGCAGACTACAGACAAAATTTGGAAAGTCCCTTCTTACTATAGTACAAATACCATGTGCCAAAAAACTTTTCTTTTGGTGATATGTTCCCTGGGCAGATGCAGCCTTGGAGCCCTGGTGTTGAGCAAAAAGAAACATGTTTGACAATTATTGACCTGAGGATAACTAATGCACGGTGTGAGGCTTTTTCCTAAAGCCAGGATCCAAAATCATGCCCATGAGGACCACCTGCAATCAGCTGGCTTCCAGTTCCAGCTGATTCCTAATTTAATATGTATCTATACATGTTACACGTGAAATATCTGCTCATCATGGGAAACGCATGGGGGATAACCTATGCATGTGCACTGGGTGCTGGTTGTCAAGGTGAGCACCAAAAGATGCCTGTTTGTCAGATGTAATCAGATAAATAGTAAAGATAGCAAGCTGAGCCTTCCTGAGTATACTAAAGTCTAGACACAGCTCTGCTGCTCACCATACAAGATAGGGATTTATGAACTGGTCTTAGACAGCTGATTTCTTTGATAACCTATCATGCTTCCAAGAATAGCCAACACATAGGTTTGGAAACTTAATACTAATTTGTACTTTATACTAATGGTATTATATAATTAAAACCTACTCCAGGCAATACGTACATATTAAAAGTCTGATACGGCCACCATTTCCTTGGGCATAAAATTTTCATAGTGTCCAGAGGCACTACCAGGAGACCAGGAGATGTGTATGGGGCCTAAGAGGGGAACCACCCAGGAGCAGGACTACTACCTCAGCTTTTGTTCAAGGAGAAACAGGAGGAGAACTGCCAGTGCCATATAAAATGACCTCAAGCAGGCCACAAATGTGCACATGTCTGCACAAATTGTTAGAAAGTGACTCTATGAGGATGGTATGAGGGTCCAATATCCACAGATGAGGGTTCACCACTGGCTCCCTGTGGTCTTCACAGATGAGAGCAGGTTCCCACTGAGCGGATGTGACAGACGTGACTGAGTCTGGACACATCATGTAGAGCAATATGCTGCCTGAAACATCCCCCTGATGTGGGGTGACATTTCTTCAGAGGACCGCAAAGTCCTCCTTTTGCTCACCAAATGTAGCCTGACTGCCATATGCTAGTGCGGTTGTTTTAATCAAAGTTGGACCAGCTTGTAGTGTGTTTTTTGCTTTTTTGATTTATTTGAGATTTTGCTGTCAGCACATTCCACTTTGTACAAAACAAAGTATTCAATGAGAATATTCCATTCATTCAAATTTAGGATGTGTTATTTCAGTGTTCCCTTATTTTTTTTTTGAGCTGTGTATTTTAAAAGTGGCTACCAGGGAAACCTACTTTTATGCTATATTTTCTTCCCATCAGAAAGCAGCAATTTATGTCAACAACTTTACCTTGGCTAAAGCTGCATGAAACCGAAAAATGAAAAAAAAAAAAAAAACTACCAGCTAAGGAGCTTTTTGATGCAATATAAAATCTTTATGTAACATTCCTGTTCCAGGACTGTTCATATACTATGTGGGTATAAAAATATACTATATGTAATACCACAATGTAGATATCAAATTAACATATTGCACTAAAACATTATTACTGTAGATATATAACTTATATCTTTCCTTCGTTTTGTTATCAAGAGTGTTACACAATTTTTTGACCAGTGCTGAAAAAAGGGTACCTGGTGAAATTAACAGTAGTATGAGCTAAAAGTTATGCAAATCCACCAACATTGAACACTGGCATAAAATAAACATTCAAATAGAATTTGACTAGACAGTTGTGAGATTTAGGCTACATTCACACTAACGTATGGGGGACGTATATACGGCCGATATACGTCCCCCATACACTTCTATGGGCGCACAGCACCCTACGGGAGCGGTACGGTGCAGCACACGTGCGGCACCATACCGTTCCGTACCCGGGAAAAAGATAGGACCTGTCCTATCTTTTCCCGTAATACGGCGCCGTGCGCCATAGGTTGCTATGGAGAGGGGCGGGTGTGAGCTGCGCTCACCTCCTCCTCCTCTCCCCGTACACTGCCGTTGCCCGCTACGGTACAGTACGGGCGGGCAACGGCAGTGTGAATATAGCCTTAATATTCAGCATGTTATATTTTAAAATTTTAAGATCACCAGTGCCCCCACTCCGATATATTATGTCACCCCGAAGCTCAAACTCTTCCATGCTATTTACCTTTATATCTCAAATATTATAATATAAAACCCATGTCTCTACTACTGTGTAATGTTTATGGCACTGTCTGTGGGCAGAAGATAATGAAAACACAAATCCCATTCCTGAGGATTTTATCTACACAACTGACCATCTACACCGAACCTCCAGTCCCGGTATGACAAATATAGTGTAAACTGTGTATTGTATACCTGATGTAAACTGCATATGTATGGTGATAATAAGCACATAAGCTATAGGAATAAGCCCTGGAGTATCTTGGTAATGAAACCTATGGGATTCATCAATTCTATATGTGTAACATCTATGTATCAATGGGGCACATGTATCATAGTTTTGTCTCTCTGAGGTGAATTTTTGAGACATTTGATGGCTCTTTTTAGTGCCTTATGTATGATCCTGTCTTTTTACTCGTGATACATGTTCAGTTTTTCCTATCCTGGCAGGCACAAATTTTGGCTTCTTTTTGAGACTTTTTGTTGCAAACGTCTCAAATCCACCTGAACACAAGCCACGTGAGGGGGTTATATACAGGAGTGGACACTACCGTTAATTTGGGATTTAACATTTAGCATTTTTAATGCATTTTGAAACCTATTTCAACAGCTGAGGAGAGTTGATTTTCCTAATTACATTACTGTTAACATTTGAATGTACAAAACGCATAGTAAATGCAATGTTAACAATGTTAACATGTTAACATGGCGTTTATATTGCGTTTTTTTAAATGCAAATGTTAACAGTAATGAAATAAGGCTAATCACCTCTCCTCAGCTGTTGTAATTAGTTTCAAAATGCATTAAAAACGCAACTAAACAGCTACGTGTACTTCACCCTTAGAAGTAACCAATAAAAAAATGCAAAAATTTAAGAATTTTGACAAAAGAGGTTACTGTACAAAATGTTAAACTGTTAAAGCATGTGAAATAATTCAAATTTACATGTTAAAATCGGGTCCAAGAAAAAAAATTCCTTAGCACCTCCCCTGAATCAGTTGCAGAATTGTGCCAAAAATGGTGCAAAAATGTCTCAAAAACAGTTAAATGTCTCACGGAACATCTGGAAAAGAATGATACATAAGGCACACTGCACAAAGGTGCAGACAAGGCGTAATTGAAACAGAACAGATTTAAAAGTCGCAAAAAAGTCTCTAAAATTTGACAATTTGCCTAGCTGAAACTATGATACATGTGCCCCAATGTTCCTTGATCATGAATGGGCTAAAGTTCATGTGCAGCGCACAGCAGTTTTTTTCCTTAAATTCCATGTGCAGTGAAATTGGCAAAAAAATACATTTGCAAAGTTTTCATGTGGGCTCTGTTTTTACGGCATTTATTGTTCTCTCTGAAAGACACTTACCCTTTATTATTTGGGTCAGTACTATTTTTTTTAAAAGTGTTTAGAGCCGGGAATAACAATTTTTATATTTTGATTTTGGGATGTGACAATAACTAACATGTTTAGGATTTTTACAGTTTTCTTAATTTTTTTACGGTATTGAATTATATAGTAACTTAATCTTGTACTTTTATTTTTTTTACTGTATTGCTGCATGTAGTAATTTTACTGCTCTTCTGCAATAGCCTGCCATCGGCAGATTATTAGAGGTCAGTATCCATGGCAGGCCTTTGAGTGTCCATGAGACTGTAGGCTGCCATGACAAATGATCGCTGCCTCAGATGATGTTGCATGGCAACACCGAACAACCATCCAAGATGGCGGTGCCCACCGGCAGCACATGTAGAAATGATCCACTTAACAGGTTAAATTCTGCGATTGGTGCCAACACTGAGACAAATTTCTCCTCAGTGCTGCACCTCCCTGTATCTTCTCCCTAATCTCCGTCTGCCAATGATCTAAAATATATCCCTTCTTTAATTCAGACCTCCCACCTTCTCAGCACTTCTTCCAGGCTGCACCAATTCTCTGAAATGCCCCAATTCATTGGACTAATACAAAACTTACAAAGTTTCAAATGTTCTGTAAAACCTCATCTCTTTTGGAAGGTCACCTGCCCTAATTTCATCTAACTGTTTGCTCCTCGTTCTATGTAATCCCTCATCGCCTGGTGTTATTATTAAGGTTATAGTTCATTCCCATGGACTTAGAATTCTGTAAATTCTGTACAATTTAATAATGACTTTTGACTGGTCCATAGAGCAGAACTTACTGAATCTGATATTTTATGAAGAATGGCTGTGCTAGTGTACACAATAACCCCACTTCCATGTTCCCTCACCTTGTGTTTCCATCTACCTTGCATAAAGATTATAAACCCTCATTGGCATTGCCTCTTTGTTTTCATTTGTTTTCAACTTAATGCACCACCATGGCATCAATGTCACTTAATGTCAAGTTTCTCTTCTTATAATTAAGAGCAGAACCCTTAATCATATAATTTTGCCTAAACACTATTTTTCATTATTTTTCTTGTCATGAATATTATTATTGGTATTTTACTTTTACAACATCATTCCTGAACAAGGAGCTCTATTAATTCTAACTTCCAAAAATGCTAACAAGATTTTTTTCACTGTCTGGTAGGTAGTCCTTGACTTGAACAGATAGCCCAGGACCTTTTATCAGAAAAGGTCTCCTTAGCATACCTGGTGTTCAGAAACAGTGGTGACAGAGAAAAATTGTGACTTTGCTGAAATCAGTTGATTACAGCCTCCGAAAATAGGACAAATTCGAATTGGTGACCATTAGTGTTTTGAACCACTCCGATCAATAAAGGGAAGAAAAACAGCCTACAGTGAGTGGGTCAGGAAGTAAGAGCTCTCCTTATGGATACTTTGCCATTTATGGATGCCTTGTAGGTATGTGGAGACTTATAGCCATTGACGCTCCACTAGGGGTTTCTGGAAAAATATGCAAATACGTTTTCCATAAGAGAATAGGGAAACTATTCCTCTTTTAGCTACCATATAAGGCTGATCTCGAGCATGACTTTAAGGTGACCTAATGACACGATGAAGGATTAAAGTCAAACCAGTTTATCTATTCCAGAAGGAACAGATTCCCAACTGTAGACAGTTCTGTTTTGATGCGGTTGCATCTCTTCAGTACAGTGTAAGCAACTGGTTTAGTTAAGAGAGAGAGACTAGGGTTGTGAGTGAGAGAAGATGCACCCACAGAAGAGAAACCTAGCTAATTTTTTTTTAAGTTAAGAAAAAACTGTTAGCCCATTATATATACAATAATGTAATAAAATAAAATGCTTTTTATTTGCTTTTTATTTGATTGCTGACGGTTACTTCTAATTACATATTATGCTTAAGTAAATTACTTGTGTCAAAATAATCATAATTATCTTATGATCTTATCTTATCATAGTTATCCCACTTGAAAATAAAACCTGACAAAAAGTATAATACCATACAATAAACATGTTAAAACTTCTTAAGTTAGCCTTTTACTTGCCTTCCGTTTGATTTTACTGCAATGCACCAAGCAGAAAGTGTTTAAACATCTCATCCAGTGGCACAAGTGCCAGGTTCATCAAGACATCAAATGTCCTTTTCATGAATATTAATCTGAAATAGAATAGCATATCTCAACATGTTGAATCTTATTATTCAGCCATAACCCATATCCATAATTTTCCATCCGTCAAGGTTTCTTTTTACAAAATAACGCCTAAAAAATTCACTCAGGAATTATTGTTATGTTTAAGGTTTTCTATACATCTTTTTGAAATGGAAAATACTGTCTGTGGTAAGGATTGTACCTTTACATGCATGCTTATTTATACATACATATATACGCCTATCTTTACATTTTCAAGTCGACGTTTTTTCCTTGAAGCCTGACAAAAGAATTGACAATTGAATAATGTATGCGCTTATCACTAGAGATTTTAGATTGACACAGAATATGCCGTTTACATTTCTAAAAAGCAGTATAAGCATTGGGATATTTTTGACAAGTCAACATGAAACTGACATTGATCACCTGGAAGCATTAGAGAAATATTAGAATTGGACTGCTGGGGATATTAGATTCTCTATGCATCACAGCATTAATCAGGCATTTATGGTTAGTTGAATGAATAATAAAATTGAGACTGATTTGTACAGAAAGCCATCTGACAGGAACAATTTTCATCATGTTAAGAGCTATCATGCTCTTCCATTCTTGAAAAGTTTACCATTTTCTATGTCTTAAGAGCAAGAAAACTGATTACAGATTTTGCTTTTGCAGATTTACTTTTAACAACTACACTTTCAAAGAAAATGCTGTACTACAAAGTTTTTTTAAAGGTGGTAGGCATGTGGAAGAAAGATACTTGAGACCAGGAGTAATTGACTATTAATAATCTTGCTCATGTCCTTAATTTGTGTAAGGTCAATCCTATGTACAGGCAGTCCCAGGTTACATACAAGATGCGTTCTTTAGGATTGTACTTAGGTTGAATTTGTATGTAAGTCGGAACAGGTGTCTTTTATAGTTGTAGTTCCAGACAAAAAAATTTTTTGTCTCTGTAACAATGGGTTTATCAAAATTTTGTAAAGTTTCATTACAGACACTTTACAGCTGATCATTGCAGCCTGGGACTAATGTAAAGTATCCAGTGGTCACAATGGGTAGAGAGGTCTGTCTGTAACTAGGAGCTGTCTGTAAGTTGGATGTCTTTAAGACGGGGACTGCCTGTATATGCTGTAACACATGAATTAGATAATTCTGACAAGGAGACTTGGATATACAGGCAAGCATCATGTTGAATTTCAGCATTGATTATGCCAAACTAGGTAATCTAAAACTGGTCATATTTTAACACAGTGGCTGATTTTTGCTAATAAATTTGAAGCTGTATAAGACTACTTAATCTAATTTTAATTGTCAGAAAAATTGTAGAAAAATAATAGTCAGTATTTTGTTAGACTGCCAGATGTCAACTTCCACCAGAACTGGTAGTCAGGTCAGTCAGCTTCCTCAAGTCTACAATGAGGAGTGGACGTGGATGTCTGATATCTGTCAGGTGCTGAGTAACTTTGAGGAGTCAACACAGATGGTCAGTGGCGATGCCGCCATCATCAGCCTCACCATCCCGCTGCTTGGCCTGTTGAAAAACTCTCTGGTCAGCATGAAGTCGGAAGCTTTGCGCTCGTCACAAGAGACGGGGGAAGAATATTCCCTTGTTGATAGCCAAAGCACCCTGAGGTCTGTTTCTCAGCGCATATCGGAGGAGGTGGAGGTGGAGGAGGATGAGGAGGAAGAGGAGGAGAATGTTGGCGAGACACAAGAGGGGACCATTGTTGAGTCCTTCACTGTTCAGCGTGTATGGGCAGAAGAAGAGGAGTTGGAGGAGTTGGAGGAGGAGGAAATGGACAGTCAGGCCAGTGAGGGGAGTGAATTCTTACGCGTTGGTACTCTGGCGCATATGGCAGATTTCATGCTAGGCTGCCTATCCCGTGACCCTCGCGTTCAAAGAATTTATTCCAGCACCGATTACTGGGTGTTCACTCTCCTGGACCCACGGTACAAGCAAAATCTTTCCACTCTCATCCCTGGAGAGGAAAGGAGTGTGAGAATGCATGAATACCAGCAGGCCCTGGTGCACAAGCTGAAACAGTATTTCCCTTCTGACAGCGCTAGCGGCAGAGTGCGTAGTTCTGCGGGACAAGTAGCGAGGGAGAGTAGGCGAGCAGGCAGCTTGTCCAGCACTGGCAAGGGTACGCTTTACAAGGCTTTTGCCAGCTTTATGTCACCCCAGCAAGACACTGTCACCTGTCCCCAGTCTCGGCAGAGTAGGGCTGATCTTTACAGAAAGATGGTGAGGGAGTACGTAGCTGACCATACCATCGTCCTAAATGATCACACAGCTCCCTACAACTACTGGGTTTCAAAGCTGGACATGTGGCACGAACTGGCGCTGTACGCCTTGGAGGTTCTTGCCTGCCCTGCCGCTAGCGTCTTGTCCGAGCGGGTTTTCAGTGCAGCTGGTGGCATCATCACCGATAAGCGTACACGCCTGTCGACTGACAGCGCTGACAGGCTGACGCTTATTAAGATGAATAAAGCCTGGATTTCTCATAATTTCCAATCTCCACCAGGTGAAGGAAGCTCAACCTGAATAATTTATCCACTCCTCCTCCTCCTCATTTTCCTCCTTCTCCTCCTCTTTGTACAGTAAAGCAGAGGAAACTGGCTATTTTTTTACAGGGCCCACTGGCTCTAGCTATAGTACTTTATGCATTTAATTTTTATGGAGGGCCACCGACCCGGTCCTCTGTTTTAAACAATTTTTGGGAGTGCCACATACAGGCACTCAATCTATTCAATTTTTCTGGAGGGCCACCTACCCGGTCCTCTGTTTTAAACAATTTTTGGGAGTGCCACATACAGGCACTCAATCTATTCAATTTTTCTGGAGGGCCACCTACCTGCTCCTCTGGTTTGAAAACTTTTTTGGACTGCCACATACAGGCACTCAATCTATTCCATTTTTCTGGAGGGCCACCTACCTGCTCCTCTGGTTTGAAAACTTTTTTGGACTGCCACATACAGGCACTCAATCTATTCCATTTTTCTGGAGGGCCACCTACCTGCTCCTCTGGTTTGAAAACTTTTTTGGACTGCCACATACAGGCACTCAATCTATTCACTATCAATTAACATTTCTCATAGCAGTCCTCCACACGATTGTCTCCATTGCTACCCCGCGTCCAAAGTCGCCATAACTCCTCCATACAGTCATCCCTTTATCAAACGATGGTGGTCGGCAGAAATTTGGGTTGTTTTTCATGGATCCACATCAAAGTTGTGTAACTTTGTCGCCACCCACTAACCCCGCCCTGTGTTATCCACAAAATATACTGCAAACTTTTAATCATTTACCAATATTAATTCAGCGCTTCTTGCGCCATCTGTTTACTCCCCTCACCCGGCATATCCTAAACTATAGAACGCTACACTTGGACTCTTTATACAAAAGTTCTAGAAGTCTGTTTGGGTACCAGAGACAGGGCTTGGTTGGCCGAAAGTCTCGCTGGCAGCCGGAGCGCCAGCTCCATGCGCCTCAGCCGCTTCTTGCGCATCTGTTTACATTCCCCTCCACCCGCCATATCCCAAACTTATAAGAACCTACTACATTTTAACTTGGTGCAGCGTGGGACCGAGTCTGACCCTGGGGCTGGTCAATACTGCCGCGCAGAGCAATTGCGGGGCCTACCTCGGTCCAGGTCTCAAGGCCTACTATAAACCCTCCTTCCAACCCTCCTCCACCTCCTCCTCCTCCGAATTAACCACCCGTGGCATGGCGCCATCATTCGCTAAGCCCTAGCCCAGCAGCAAGTGCCGTCGCTAAGGCGACAGCAGGCGGTGCTCAAACTGCTGAGCCTAGGCGATAAAAGGCACACCGCCCAAGACTATTACCGGGCATTCCACATCCAACTTGTTAACTTTGCGCCACCCCTGCTGTGTAATCCACAACAATATACTTGCAAACTTTTATCATTTACCGAATTATTCGGCGTCTGTCCTCTTGCGCATCTGTTTACACTTCCCCTCACCCGCATATCCTAACTTATAAGATGCCTACTACACACTTGATCTTATACAAAGGTTCTTAGAATGCCTGTTTGGGAGTAGCCTAGAGACAGGGGCTTGGATGGCGAAAGCTCGCCTGGCAGCGGAGCTCGCCAACTCCATGCCAAGATCCCTAACATAGTTTTAATTACTGCAGCACCTTTAATCTACTACTAGTTTCACCTGCCTCCATACATGGTCCCCTTATCCAAACGAGCTGTGTCAGGCGAATTTTGGGTTGTTTTCATGGCTTTCATGTTAACTTTGTCGCCAACCCCTGCTTGTGTAATCCACAAAATATACTGGCAACTTTTATCATGTACGATATTATTTGAGCGCTTCTTTCTCACCTCCTTTGGTTCCTCTCTTGCCACCCATTGGTTTGAAGCCTGAGTCCATTTAGGGTATGTCGCCATGCCACTCTCTAGCCCTGCTGGCCGCTGCCTCTGCATGCCGTCCCCCTATTGTCAGGGTCATTATTGCTGTGTTAGAGCTATCTAGCTTCATTCTGTCACTCTGTCCTGGCCATGCTGTTTGCCCATATTTTTGGCATAATGGTGGCGATTAAGCACCTCAGAGGCATCCATGCATGCTGCCCCTGCTGTTTCTGTCCCATTTCCTTCGTGTGGTTTCCATCCTTTTCTGAGGTTCCCAGGTTTTTGGGCCCAAGCGTTCCCTGTTCGAGCCTTGGTCCCCTTGAAAAATGCTCGAGGTCTCTCCATTGACTTCAGGGGTTCGTATTCGAGACGAGCACTCGAGCCATCGGGAAAGTTCGTCTCGAATAACGAGTACCCAGCATTTTAGTGCTCGCTCATCTCTACTACTGATCTTATCTTATCATAGTTACCCACTTGAAAATACAAAACCTGACAAAAGTATAATACCATACAATAAACTGGTTAAACACTCTTAAGTTAGCCCTTTTGACTTTGCCTTCCTTTATTTTAACTGCAATGCACCAGCAACGATGTTTAAAACTCTCATTCCAGTGCACAGTCCAGTTCCTCACATCACACTCAATGTCCTTTTCATGAATTTAACTGAAATAGACATAGCATATCTCAAACATGTTGAATCTTTATTATTCAGCCAAATCCATATCCATAATTTCCCATCCTCAAGGTCCTTTTACAAAATAACGCCTAAAAATTCTCAGGATAGAGTTATGTTTAAGATTTTGTTACAGCTTTTGCGAAATGAAAATACTGTCTGTGTAAGAAGCTGTACCTTTACATGCATGCCTTTTATGTATACCATACATTATACGGCTATCTTTACATTTTCAGTTTTGACGTGTTTTTTTTTCCTTGAACCCTGACAAAATAATTGACAATTGGAATATTTGCGCTTATCACTAAGATTTTAGATTGACAACAGATATGCCGCTTTACATTTCTAAAACAGTATAAGCATTGGGATATTTTGACAAGTCAACACGAACTGACATTGATCACCTGGAAGGCTTAGAGAAATTTAGAATGGACTGCTGGGGATATTAGATTCGTCTATAGCATCCACATAATCAGACATTTATGGATTAGTTGAATGAATCATAAATTGAGACATTTGTAAGAAAGACCATCTGACAGGAAACAATTTTCATCATTGTAAGACTATCATGCTCTTCCATTCTTGAAAGTTACCCCTTTTCTATGTCTTAAGAGCAAGACAACGATTCACAGATTTGCTTTTTGCAGATTTACTTTTACACTGCACTTTCAAGAGAAATCCGTACTACAAGTGTTTTTTAAGGTGGTAGGCATGTGGAGAAAGATACTTGTGGACCATGATAATTGACTATTAATATCTGCTCATGTCCTTAATTGTTGTGAAGGTCCATCCTATGTATCAGTCAGTCCCAGGTTACATACAAGATGGGTTCTTTAGGATTGTTACTTGTTGAATTTAGATGTTCATGTCTGAACAGGTGGTCTTTTTTAGAGTTGTAGTTCCAGACAAAATTTTTTTGTCTCTTAACAATGGGTTTTATTCAAAATTTGTGCTATCGTATGAACAAAGGATTTCAGTAATAGTTCATTACAGACACGTTAGAAGCTGATCATTGCAGCCTGGGACTAATCTAAAGTATCCACGTGGTCACCGTGGGTAGAGAGAGTCTGTCTGTAACTAGGAGCTGTCTGTAACGTTGGATTCTTAAGGTCGGTGACTGCCTGTATAGTGCGTGTAACACATGATGAAGGTTTTTATTTGAATTGAATTGAATTTTTTGATAATTCTGACAAGGGACTTGGATATACCAGGCAAGCATCATGTTGATTTCACATTTATTGCCAAACTTTTAATCTAAAACTGGTCATATTTTAACCCAGTGGCTGATTTTTTGCTAATAATTTGAGCTGGATAAGACTACTTAATCCTATTTAATTTCAGCAAAATTGTAGTCAAATATAGTCAGTATTTTGTTTCTGAAAGACTTATATAGCGTGAACATGGAAGACAAGAAAGGATGTAATGGGTGAAAAGTAACAACATTTTATTGAACAAATTGAATCATAAAAACAATTAAAACCCCTACGAGGGAGGTTAACATAACAAAGTTCCCGCCCAGCAAGAACTATAAGTAATGGATATTTATACAGACCGGTATGCACCTATATAAAACATAAAGATCACCAGTCGGTTGACCTTAGTGACCCTACTAACACTATCCAGGCGAAAAAAGGGTACCCAACGTATGTTAAATGCAGCAGAAGAGTGTCTTACCGTGTGAATGTTGTGAAGCTGGAGGAGACGAAGAGCCCCATGCTATTGCCCCGGTTCACGCTGCTCGTCAGGGACTTGTATATAGTCATTTAAAGTATTCTCACAATAAACTATCTCCTAACATTGCTTTATTATGTTTTCAAACGTATAACATGTAAATCATGGGCTGGTTCTCCAATCCCATCCATACTAATGATACAGTGCAAAGATTTGTACAACCCGTTGCCAACCTTTTTATTGAAATTTTAAGGAACAAATAATTTTATCAATAGGAAGGTTATTACAAATTCTTAACCCTTTGTGCCTGGGGAGTTTGAATGGCTGTAAATGCATATTCTCCTATTACTTTATTCCTGAGTAATGTCGCCATCCCATCTCCAGTAGACAGCCAGTCTGATACAAGCAAATCCTACCATTTTCCCTCCCACAGCATGCCTCTCCATTTCCCGTTTAGAGTCTGATGGTAAGTGTGCAGAGACAGAGCTTGTGCGAAGGGCAGTTTCTTTTTTTTCCTGTATTACCAGCATTTCATGCATTTTAGTGCGCTTGTTGCAACTTGATAAATCTTTTCCTTTACTTAAGTCCCATTTTCTTTTCACTCAAAGCATATTTTTAACCCAAATTGTCCAAAAGTGGTCTTAAAAGTTTTCAATTTAATCTGATGTGTTGGCAGTAGTGCAGTTGTTTGAAGGCAATTTTTGTTCCACTGTTTCAAATAGTCGATTGATATTAAGTGTCTCTTCAAGCCCATAATTTGCACAATAAGCTGTCGCTTGCGAAATTCATACAACCTATTACCCAAATTAAACGATAGCGCTTTTCAAGCGCCAGAAAAATGGTAAAACATACCCATGACGGCCACTTTTTTGGAGAATTTTACTGGCAGTGTTTTTTTTGTAAAGTGGAGGTATTCCAAATGTTGATTAAAGTAATGGAATACGTTGGGCCGGGATGTGAAAGTACACTGTCTAAAAAATTAAGGGAGCCCTGAAATGACAGAACAGATGATCCAGATCTTTGTCGCCAACAAAGCCCAATCACCCAAAAAATCCTCATTGCAATCACATTTCATTCAACCCATGACGCCTGGATTTGAATTCCCCCCCCACGACTAAAGTGGAAAAACCACACAGCTGATCAACTTTGCGTAAACAGACCAAATGAGGCTCCGTTTGTTGTGGGGGCCTCCACATGCCTGTTGTCCATCTGCACAGTAGCATGGCTCAATAATATCTGCCAAGCGCTCCTGGACCTTATGTTGTGGCTAGTGCAACATGATCATTTGGTGTACAGAATACACCATGCTTTCATCGACTTACACATCCGTCGACGGAGCTTGCCGACACCATAACAACGTCTCTTTAAAGGTTATACTCACCACCCTATATAAGTAAGTCTTAACCTTGCCAGGCTCGAAAAATGATCCACTTTAGGCACCTCGTTCCTTTCCCTTTATTTTGCCCATAGAATTTCTTACACTTTCATCAACCTTGCACACAGACAACTTAACAACAGCCCCATAGTTTTTAAGAGGTGTGGAGCAATAGCAAAACAAAAAATACATTCCCGAATATGTCCAGGATTATGTAAAACACGCCACTTCTATTGTCATTTTTAAAGTTATTATACGAAACTTAAAAAAATTCCTAACAGTAAAAAACGAACCACGATTGCATTTCTGAAAAACCCATCAAATGAAACAATGTACTTTTTTTTTTTTTTTACATTTATTTATAAACAAAGAAAAGGAAATGTCCATGAAGAGACCTCAGGGTATGTTGATACGTGTGTCAGAATGTTGTAGATATTTCTGTGAGTGAAAATCTAGTCCCACCGTCTAGAGTTTGTTTTTGGCAGCATGTGCACAGTTTCTAACAAAATCACATATTCTGGTATGTGATTTTTTTTTTAAACAGGATTATTGTCATGTTGGAACCACATCTTTACTGATTTTCCATAATGACAGTATTTGCATTAACAAGTCCCATAATGTAAATCATGTAAATTATTGGCTTTATTGGAGAATAGTGTATGACCTTTGTGGTATCAGTTTTATACCCATTTAATCGCCTGCACGGGCCCCCTATTTGTGTGACAGTAAGCTGTCAGATTTGCATAGGTGAGCCAAGCATTTGTTCGGAGGAAAGCTCTCTTAACCTCTTACTCTCCTATATATTTTGCAATGTCATCTAAGTGTAACAGGAGTTTGCAAATGGGATCAGAATGCTGCCACCAGAGACTTTTGGCATGGCCTATTAGCAATCCCTGCTTAAGAACACCCAACTTTACATCAACTCCTAGTTACAGACAGACTCCACCCCAATGTCCTCTAGTATTTCTTCTCAATTTGGAATTTAGTGACTGCATCCTAGGCTCAATGACCAAATGTATGTTATCGCAAGATATCCGCAGTAAGCCTTTCTGTTATCAATCCTTTTTCAAATGACAATTCACATTTTTGAAAATCGAATTGCTCACATGTGAAAAAATACACTTACAAAATATATCTGTTCCGACGTTCAGAAATATTGTGTTTGTAACTCCGGCTGCCCACTGTGTTGTAGGGGTAATAGTTTTTAATTTTTGTCTATGTTTGAACTCTTGATATCATATTCAGAGAGCCATAACTTTCTTTCTTCTTTGATGGTTTTTTTACACTTATACTGTATATACAAGATTGGATTATAATAACGAAAGTGAATACAGAAATAATTTGTATATCGGACTACACTGGGGGAAATTTATCTTTTCATTTTTTCCTCCTCTTTTTGCAACTTTTTTTTATTCTCGTTGAAAATTGCTCAAAACTTTTGACTTTTTACTCGCCCTAGCAAGTTCCCTCACATTTTTTTCATTGTTGCCTAATATATCTTTAAAGGAGCTGTCACCCTGTATAACCATCTAGGACGCGCTTACTTTTAGTTCTAACACTTGGTGTAGCAAGTTTATCGGAACATTTATAGTGGCTGCGAAACGCTGGATCAAGCTTAAAGCAGTCCAGTTGTATTCATTAGGAGGCGATCCTGAGGCTCTTCTGCCTCCTCTGCTTCTCCCCTGACTTGCCCTTCCCACACCAACTTCTGCAGCAGTCCACGGCCCTCCTCAGACTACCCTATCATGACTATGCCGACCGCTATAAGCTGATGTACCTGCATGCTGGCTTTATCTGGATGTTTCAGATAGGCTGGGGCTAGGAGGTTTATACAGGTGCAAGTCCTCTTTAAATTTGGATTTGATGTACGTAAAAAGTCACAAATCCTTGACCATCACTGTTAAAAAGTGGCTATTTTTTTCACAAATCAACCTCCAGTTTCTGAGCATATGTAGGTGAGTATGAGTACGATATAGTAAGGTATGGGATTCTGCGACTAATGGTATGGGCTTTTGTGAACTTTTTTTTTTTAAGTCGAAAAAGCTACAAACTCAAACTATATGACCCTCTAATTAAATTATAAAAAAAAGGTTGTTCAAAGCCACCATAAAAAAATGGACACACAAGACTAGAATAAAATAAATGACTCTCACTGTGCTTTAAAACACATTATTACCTTCTCATACCAAAAAAAATAGCCACCATCTAACACCTGGCCATAACTTTATGACCAAGAGCATAAAAAAAGTCTCTTAAAACTTTAAACAAAGTGAATAAAAAATGGTAAAAGGCACAACCTTACATAAAATACATTGTGCTATGTTACAATGTAACAGTAAACATCCCCAGGTTCTGCATTGTATAAGCAACATCATGTAAAAAATAAAACAAAGCTGCTCTCAGGTTTTGTGATGATTTATAAAAACTTTCCTATTGTGTTAATAGTGTGGATACTCCAAAGTGGTAGAATTTTGGATATGGTCCCTGTTTTTATCTCACTCTCCTCTCTTTCTATTGGCTGATCGAGATATTAACCCAAGCAATCAGTTCCAACCTGACACCCCCTTGACAAGCCAGTTGGCAGAACATTTCAGGGCTGCACAGTGTATACCTCTCTTCTCGGTATGGTACCTATTTTATGACTCCTCACCGAGCTGTTTTCCTATTTAGAGGTCACTATATCAGTGTCCCCATACTGGATTTCTTCTCTTTGGTATTTTTGCTTTTTTTCAGTGTTTGGCTATACACTGTTTTAACTAAGTTTTCCCATGTGTCTGCTACCTTTTCATCTATGTTTATGTGTGTGATTTCATTTTTGTGAAGAAATTAATCAAATCTATTTATGATTCTAATCACTCTGGTGAAGATAGTGATGTTTGTATTTACAACCTTTTGGATTTGATAAGTTCTTTATGATTTGATAAGCTTTAGCTCCTATCGCTCAGTGCATGGTCAGTGTAAAATTTTTCCCAGAGTTCGTGGCTCCTAAGCGAACACTTTAGATTCCCTCTCGTCTGTCGAATGATGTGGTGCTAACAAAGTGTGTTAAATTATTTGTGTCCTTGTTACCTCACTTTTATTATTATTGTGACGAGCAAGACCTCAGGGACAGACAGAGAGAACTAACATTCATGAGAAAATCTGCCCTGTCTGACCCCTAATCAAATGTAATGTTTGATCCGGACAACCAAAACTGTATCACCATGGATGATAAAACGGTTTGAATTAATTTGGAATGTTTGTGTTTTGTTAATAACAGTGAATTAGAGAATGTGTTATTTTATTATTCTGAGTATCTTCAGAATATGGTCCTTCATGTTATCAACCCTTTTAAAGCTCCCATACTGACATTCACCACTGAATTCAGTTCTGTTAGAGCAGGACTGTAATAAAGAAGCAGTATAGTCACAATATACTATAATACAATTTTTGTGTACTTGTATGAAATGATCACACAACTGACACATTGTTAAATTGTTAATTTAAATACATTTGCAACGTCCCCCCATGTATGTATGTGATCACATAAATTCACAGCTGACATTCACAGATGACATCACCCTGGTCACATGACATGAAGTGCCTAATGATGTAGCATAGATCTCTCTCAATTTCCACCACGAACGGCGCCGCAGTTCTTACATGATACCTGTCATCAGAACAAGGAGGCAAGGATAATCCAGTAAAATTTACTTTCTCAGTTTTTGCATTTTCCATTTTTTACGTTCCCTGTCTCCACCACCATATCTTTTTTATTTTTTCGGTTTACCTTACATTTACATTACTCTGAATCCACAGATTCCAACTCTAAAAAATATTCAAGAATAATAGTTTACAGTAACCTCATATTTAGGGAAAAAATTACTTATGTCTTCATTCATCCTAACTGGAGTTCCTATTAATGATAAGACGATCAACACAATTTCTAAAAAGTTAAAAATAAAAATGTTATAACCAAAACTGGTGAACTATTGTTTCAGAAACGAATACTATTGTGAGCAATGGTACTGGTTAGTCTTTGAAGTGACTATATGCTTTCTTTGAGATATCCCAACCATAGGTTTGTCCTTTATGGGTTAGAAACACACAATGTTTTTCAGCAGTATGGACTTTGTGCCATTCCAAGCTCTGTTTAGTCACTACATCATCATTTTCTATTCTGTTAACTGTCAGATGTTTGTAGGATGATGAATGCTACTTCTGACATCAGAACTTGACCAACCAAAGGTCACACTTTCAGTCATTTATAATCTATGCCGTGTTGCAATGCATCTTTCAAGAAAATGCCCTGCATTGAGTTTCTTTAGCTTAATATACATCTATTACATTTACTACTTTTAAATGATGTACAGTCAGCTTAAAAGAAACGGAGCGCAGCAAAATACAATGGAAAAAAATGCTGGATTTCAGACAAAGGACGACATATATTCCTATTAATATTTGTATTGAACAATGAGGGTGAGATAAAGGGTTAACGAGCCAAATGTGTGTTTATTATCTCTTTAATAAGTGCATGAACATAGAGGCACGGTCCCTAACAAACATCACCATTAATTATAATTTTTCTATATTCACTTTCATCAGTCAAGATACTGAAGCAAAGTGGAGAATTATCATAGATAGGAACACTTGGGGGAATTTATAAAGCACTTGCGCCACAATTCTGGGTTTTTACACCAAAAACTGTCTTAATACCTGCACCACAGTTTACAAGCTTTTAAGACCTTTTTTTGACCTTTTCTGTGCACATTTAGACCAATAAAAGTAGGTCTAAAGTATGGAACCAACAGTCTTATACTGCACCAGAATTCACCTTCACATGATAAATCTGTTCACAGCGGAGAGCTAGTGTTTTCCTGCTAGAGACTGTGGAAACCTGAACATCATTGTTAAATCTCCCCCATTGGTGTGGCACGTGTATACATAAACCCCCACCGCCGGCTACCCATACTTAGTTCTATGAAAAGGGCTTAGGTCTCTTTTAATTCCGTAATATTTCTATACCAGTCCTGCTTTGCATAATTAACACTATAGCCTTCCCAGCTTACCCCTACAGAAGAACCCATGCCAGTCCACCTTGCCATCTATCTGGCTCTCTTCACATCCCTGTATATCCACTGGGCAGGAGTTGATTGCGGGGATGTGCATCAAGAATTGACTCTTACAAATGAAGTTTATTGTTTAGATATACAATGGCAGTTGAGCAATGTAAATTGGTACCAATTGTCGTATGAAATGTGCCCACAATAACTGCAGTGGAGAGGAAGGTTATTTTTTTTAACTTGTGCCTCTTATTACTCTTATTACGTCTTCTTTGTTCCAGTTGCTTACCCATGGTAATCAGATGGACTGTTTAGTATAGCAAATGAATACGCCATTAACCAAGTGTTTTAAGCTCTCTATTTACTACTGATACATTACATTTCTGTCTGGAAGGGATGTATACTGACAAGATACAACATAGTTATTTTTTTAAATATGTCCAAATAGGGGTAGCAGAGACTCACTAAAATATACACATAAAATCTAAAGATTAGTACGTAATACTTGTGAATGTCCAAAAACTTCATGTTCCTTCGTGTTTTGTGATATTTATCTCTTAAACAGAACTTGGTTTAAAGAATAACAAGTAACAACAATTACCCATGGGTACTAATGCGTACAGTGGTCTGAAAAGGCGACTTTGGTTGGGGACTAGGCATTAACACAAATAACGGCCTGTAGGACAAAAAACGTTTCTTCTTTCTTCTATCATGACAATGAACAAAAATGTACACGACACCAAGACTGTGGTGTAAAACTTGGCCTCCATCACTAAAATCTATGGCTTCTGTTACGAGTCATAAGTATACTACTCTACTTTTCTACTATTGTTCTTAGCAATATATAAATTGATAATAAAGTTGGTTTCTTGTAATAGTAACTATGATTGTATACTCTAATAGACACATCTCATATCATAATAAAATGTTAGTTTAACTGCTCGCCCTCCATTCTAGTACCGCAATAATACACATATTTTTCATATGCCAGAAACAGCTTTAGAAAATAAATGCCATACATTCTTTCCTGAGTGACTGATGGCTCTACTTATTATGATCTTGCATATGTGTATATCTTTATTTGTTAGAGCCCTTAAGTCAAGCATTTTTATAATCCTTTATTCTGTTGTATTCCTCTTATTCTTGTCATTTTTATTTAGTCTGTTTAGATTTTGCTTTACGTCAGTGGCAGCATTCCATGGGAAACCTATTGAACCGAGCCGTATAGATGTAATTCACTCATACATTTGAGTCTACACTTTAATTAGCCTTCCCAGTCATTTCAATCATTCATTCTGAGTGCCGTGTGGGATTTGGATAACCCTATCCTTCCTGTAGTGCAATGAGAATTACAACACTTAGATCATAATCTGATTCCGCCATTCACTTCCAAGGTTAGCAATTATCCTGTATTCATTAATCCAGCTTCCCAAAACTTAATACACAAATAGTTTTAAGTGCTCTATAGTTTGAAAAAATTAACAAATATATCTGTCTCATAGCACAACTAGATTGGTAAATTCCTTGAGATTCCATCAAAAGAATATTGAATAATAAATAACTTTTCCTTCCTATGTTAAATGTATTTTTAAATAGAAAGTCGTTTTGCAGAGCGCTTTAAAAGTATCCTTTGATTTATGCTTTGATTTAATCAAATATATTAAACAATGGGTAGTAATCTGACTATATATTAGTTTATGGTCCACAACTTTTACCTATAAGAATAGCGCACAGTAAACTAAAGAAGCTTAAGAAAACATCTTACGATTAAAGAAACTGTTTTGTTACGTCCAGTTCCAAATGAAATATCAAATCTATGACATGAGATCTATAATAAATTGCCATAGATCGCAATGTTCAGGTGCATTCGATCAATGAAACCTAGACTAAATGATAGAGATCTCTAGAGAATTACCTTCGTGTAACAAATACTTTCGGTTTGTACCAAGGATACACCCTTTCACGACAGGGTATTTAGAGTGGGCGGCCCCACTCAAAGGTCTGCTCAGATTTATCTACTGCTTTTACGGTCTTTTATTAAATTGTCATAATAAACGTTATGTTTATTTTATTTTCTCATTTGGTCTTGATTTTCCCTTCATTATTGCTATAAATAGCTATATTTAAACACAGTGGACTAGTCAGTTATCAATTTTTTGAAAGATCAGGCATGGCTTTAACTAACTTGCTTTTGTATTTTCAGATTTTAGATTTTCTTGAATATCTAATTCAATTTTATCTTTATGATTATTATAATTGGTGTTTATTAAAAAACTCTTGTTAATTCTATCATGTGTAATTCAGAACGGACGTCATTAAGAATGAGACTCGTGTCTCTCCTTCAACACAATACTTTGTCTACAGCACGAAACCAATATTTTAAAGTTCTACCCATGTTATTTGCAGCTTTTCACCTTGGAATGTACACACCCCACAAAACAAGAAATCCATTATAACTACTTCTATTTTAAGTTATATTTTTAATAAATGTAAAGTTTTGCCCTTAAAGACTATTTATAAAATGACTAGTAAATTGAAATGAGCATACGATAGCGATAAGTCTCTGATATGGAGCATATCTATCCAAAGTGCATTTAGTTTGCAAGCACAACCCTTAACAATCCTCTAATTTTTAGACTACACTAAAATTGTTTTAACCGTATATCGCTATTTAACTATCAAGCATCAAAGAGAAATATTGAGGACCCTCCTTAGTTGTCACCGATGAATGAATCACAGTTGACTCATCTCAAAACCACCCAGTCTTTTACATTTTCATGGATGTAGTCTCAACTATTGCTTTTAAAGAAAAGTCCACAAAATCCATAATGCTGTCTACAGGGCATATTAATCATTGTCAAACAACCTGTCTTTCCTCCCCACAAAAAAAGCATTCGGATCATATGCAAATGACAACGTACGTTCTTTAATGGTACTGTGGCAAGCTGCTATCTTCACAAAAACAAAAAACAAAGGAAATTAAGTTTTAACACTTACCCCATTCCTGATATTTCACATATGTTCTTTCACCCGTGGTAAACGGTTACGATTATACACAGGCTGTGTTACTCGTGAAACAAACTTCTTAAAGACAAAAGGGCGAATTTTTCAAAGCACCTCGTTAGTAGAAAGTTTTAAAAAATGAAACTTTATTCCATGGAGGTTTAAAAATATCTTACAAAAGAACCTAATCTTGTACAGTGGTGGACATGTATCTAGTTCATCCTTTTTTGTATTTGTATAATCCTTTCTACGTCTTTTTGCGACCTTATATACATTCTGTCATTTCCGTTGGGTTACATTAGTTTTTCCTGTCATGTCAGGTAGTTTTTTTTTATGTCGGCAAACCACAATTGGACACAGCCATATGATGGGAAGTGATTACATAGGGTACACTGCTGCAATTTTGTGACAATGCATTTGAGCCTGTAGCTAGTTGTGTGGCCATTCTTCTTGTGTAATCTGAAGGGTATAGTATGTTTACAATAGTTGTGTCTCTTGTGCTAACAACTTCGCCTATATGAAGATAGCCTGTTAAATTGGTTAATACTACAGTAGTAGTGGGTTCGTTGAATTTTTTTTTGATGTTTTTATCAATATATTTGTAACAAAAAGCATGATAAAAACCCACACAAACCTTACCTTTCACTGCGGTATTCAACCGCATTATTCTCTTCTCCTGTGGGAAAAGAAGCAATAGAAAAACCATAAGAGGAGTTGGAGGAGGAGGAAATGGACAGTCAGGCCAGTGAGGGGAGTGAATTCTTGCGCGTTGGGACTCTGGCGCATATGGCAGATTTCATGCTAGGCTGCCTATCCCGTGACCCTCGCGTTCAAAGAATTTATTCCAGCACCGATTACTGGGTGTTCACTCTCCTGGACCCACGGTACAAGCAAAATCTTTCCACTCTCATCCCTGCAGAGGAAAGGAGTGTGAGAATGCATGAATACCAGCAGGCCCTGGTGCACAAGCTGAAACAGTATTTCCCTTCTGACAGCGCTAGCGGCAGAGTGCGTAGTTCTGCGGGACAAGTAGCGAGGGAGAGTAGGCGAGCAGGCAGCTTGTCCAGCACTGGCAAGGGTACGCTTTACAAGGCTTTTGCCAGCTTTATGTCACCCCAGCAAGACACTGTCACCTGTCCCCAGTCTCGGCAGAGTAGGGCTGATCTTTACAGAAAGATGGTGAGGGAGTACGTAGCTGACCATACCATCGTCCTAAATGATCACACAGCTCCCTACAACTACTGGGTTTCAAAGCTGGACATGTGGCACGAACTGGCGCTGTACGCCTTGGAGGTTCTTGCCTGCCCTGCCGCTAGCGTCTTGTCCGAGCGGGTTTTCAGTGCAGCTGGTGGCATCATCACCGATAAGCGTACACGCCTGTCGACTGACAGCGCTGACAGGCTGACGCTTATTAAAATGAATAAAGGCTGGATTTCTCATAATTTCCAATCTCCACCAGGTGAAGGAAGCTCAACCTGAATAATTGATCCACTCCTCCTCCTCCTCATTTTCCTCCTTCTCCTCCTCTTTGTACACTAAAGCAGAGGAAACTGGCTATTTTTTGACAGGGCCCACTGGCTCTAGCTATAGTACTTTATGCATTTAATTTTTCTGGAGGGCCACCGACCCGGTCCTCTGTTTTAAACAATTTTTGGGAGTGCCACATACAGGCACTCAATCTATTCAATTTTTCTGGAGGGCCACCTACCCGGTCGTCTGTTTTAAACAATTTTTGGGAGTGCCACATACAGGCACTCAATCTATTCAATTTTTCTGGAGGGCCACCTACCTGCTCCTCTGGTTTGAAAATTTTTTTGGACTGCCACATACAGGCACTCAATCTATTCCATTTTACTGGAGGGCCACCTACCTGCTCCTCTGGTTTGAAAAATTTTTGGGACTGCCACATACAGGCACTATCCAAATTAAATTGTCTCCATAGCAGCCTCCACACGTTGTCTCCATTGCTACCTCCAAAAGTCGTCCATATAGCTGCCTCCATACATCGTCCCTTTATCAAACGAGGTGTGTCAGGCAGAAATTTGGGTTGTTTTCATGGATTCCACATCAAAGTTGTTAACTTTGTCGCCACCCAGCTGTGTTATCCACAAAATATACTGGCAAACTTTTATCATTTACCAATATTATTTCAGCGCTTCTTGCGCATCTGTTTACATTCCCCTCACCCGCCATATCCTAAACTTATAAGAACGCTACTACACTTGATCTTATACAAATTTTAATTGTCAGAAAAATTGTAGAAAAATAATAGTCAGTATTTTGTTCTGAAAGACTTGTATATAGTCGTGAACATGGAAGAAAGAAAGGCAGATGTATATGGGGGAAAATTTTATTGAAACAAATGTGAATCATAAAAACAATTAAAAACCCTACGAGGGAGGGTAACATAACAAAAGTTCTCCCCAGCAAAAAAGCATAAAGGTAATGGATATTTATACAGACAAGGCAGCACCTATATAAAACATAAAGATCAACCAGTCGGGACACAAAAGAATATATAATAGTGACCTAATAACAATATACAGTCAGAAAAAAAAGGGTACCCAACGTATGTTGAAATGCAAGCAGGAAAGATGTTATTTACTGTATGAAGAGTGTGAAGCTGGGGGGAGCGAAGATGCCCCACGCTTATCGCCCGGTTCACGGGCTTCGTCAGGGGACTTGTATATAGTCATGTAAAGTATTCTACAATAAACTATTCTCCGTAACATTGCTTTATTATGTTTTCAATGTATAACTATTGTAAATCATGGGCTGGTTCTCCATACCATCCATACTAATGGATAGACAGTTCAAAGATTTGTACACCGTTGCCAAATTTTTATTGAATTTCTAAGGAGACAAATAATTTTATCAATAGGAAGGTATTACAAATTCCTAACCCTTTGTGCCTGGGATTTTGAATATAGGGCTGTACAATGCATAATTCTCCTATTACTTTATTCCTGAGTATGTCTCCATACCATCTCACAGTAGACAGCTCAGTCTGATACAGCAAATCCTACCATTTCCCTCCCACAGCCATGCCTCTCCATTTCCCTTTAGAGCATGGATGGTAAGTGTGCAGAGACAGAGCTTATGGAAAGGGCAATTCTTTCCTGTCTTGACACAGCATTTCAAGCATTTTTGGTGCAGCTTGTTGCAACTTAGATAATCTTCCCTTTACTTAAGTCCCATTTCTTTTCATCAAGCATATTTTTACCCAAATGTTCAGAAAAGTGTCTTAAAATTCAAAATGTATCAAGATGTGTTGGAAGTATACAGTTTTTAAGGGCAAATTTTTGTCCACTTTCAAATGTAATTGAGTATTAAGTGTATCTTAAAGCCATAATTGAAAAATACTGTAGCTTGAAATTATAAACCTATTAAAAATTAAAGATGGCTTTTCAAGCCCACAAATGTCAACTATGGACTTGTTTTGGAGAAATTTTACTGCAGTTTTTTTTGTAGAAGTGGAGGTATTCAAATGTTGATTAGAAGTAATGATACTTATGCAGGGATGGAAATACACTGCTTAAAAAAATTAAGGGAGCACTGAAATGACACATCCTAGATCTTTGTGCAGACAACAAAATCACCAAAAAATCATCAATGGAAATCAAATTTATTAACCAATGGAGGCCTGGATTTGAATTCACCCCCAAAGATAAAGTGGAAAAACTCACTACAGGCTGATCAAAATTTGACGTAAAACAAGACAAAATGAGGCTCCGTATTGTGTGTGGCCTCCATGTGCCTGTTTGACCTTCTACAATGCATTAGACTAAAATATCTGCCAGCTCCTGGACAGTTTGTGTTGCAACATGACATTGGTGGATTAGAATAGCACCTTGCTTGCCAGCCTTATATATCGACACAGCTGGCACACAACAAGTCAGATCTATTAAAAGGTTCTGACCCTTAAGTAATTCTTGCACAGGACCGGACAAAATGTATGCCCTGGTTCACCTTGTTCCTTGTGCCAGAAATTTCTTACAACTTTTCACACCTTGCACACAGAAAAACGTATACAACAACCCCATAGTTTTTAAGAGGTGGGAGCAATAAGCAAAACAAAAAATAACAATTCCTGAATATGTCCAGGATATGTTATACAGCCACTTCTATTGTAATTTTTTTAAGTATTATTGATATTATTATTCCTACCTAAAGCACATTGCATTCTGAAAAAAACACCATGAAATGAAACACATGTAACTTTTTTTTTTTACATTTATTTAGAAACAAAGAAAAGGAAATGTCCATGGAAGAGACCTCTGGGTATGTTGATGCATGTGTCAGATTTGTTGTAGATATTTCTGTGAGTGAAAATCTATTCCACGCATCTAGAGTTGTTTTGGCAGCATGTGCACAGTTTCTAACAAAATCACATATTCTGGTATGTGGAATTTTTTTTAAACAGATTTGTGATGTGTGAACACATCTTTACTGATTTTCCATAATGACAGTATTTGCGTTAACATAGTCACATGATGTAAATAATGTAAATTATTGGCTGTTATTGGAGAATAGTGTTAAGGACCTTTTGTGTAGTCAAGTTTATATACCACATTTAAGCCTTCAGCAGGGCCCCCTATTTGTGTGACAGGTTAAAGCTTCAGATTTGCATCAGGTGAGCCAAGCATTTGTTCGGATGAAAGCTCTCTTAACTCTCCTATATATTTGCATGCTCATCTGTGAGTACAGGAGTTTGCAAATGGGATCAGGAAGCTGCCACCAGAGACTTTTGGCAGTGGCTTATATAGGCAGTCCCTGACTTAAGAACACCCAACTTACATACAACTCCTAGTTACAGACAGACTCCACCACCCACAGTGTCCTCTAATGATGTTCTCTCAATGTTGGTAATTTAGTGAACTGCAGTCCTAGGCTGCAATGACCAAATGTAAGTGTTATCAGCAATGATATCAGCAGTGAAGCTTTACTGTTAATCCTTTTTCAAATGACAATCCACAATTTTGAAAATTGTATTGTCACATGGAAAGAAATACACTTACAAAATATATCTGTTCCGACCTTCAGAAACTATTGTGTTTGTGACTCAGGACTGCCTCTGTGTTGTAGGGGTAATAGGTTTTATAATTTTTGTCTATGTTGAACTCTTGATATCATATTCAGAGAGCCATAACTTTCTTTTCTCTGGATGTGTTTTTATACAATATACTGTATATACAAGATTAGATTTTAACGAAGGATGACAGAATAAATTTTATATTAGGACTACACTGGGGATAATTTATCTTTTCATTTTTTCCTCTCATTTTTGCAACTTTTTTTTATTCTCATTTGAAAATTTGCTCAAAACTTTGACTTTTTTACTCGCCTAGCAAAGTTCACCTCAATCATTTTTTTCAGTGTTGTGCCTAATATATCTTTAAAGGAGCTGTCACCTTGTATAAACCATCTAGGAGCTGCTTACTTTAGTTCTACACCAGGTGTAGCAGTTTATCGGAACCTTTATAGTGCTGCAAACGCTGGATCAAGCTTAAAGCAGTCCAGTGTATTCATGAGGAGGCGGTCCGAGGCTCTTCTGTCTCCTCTGCTTCTCCCCTGGACTGCCCTTCCCACACCAGACTTCATGCAGCAGTAACGGCCTCCTCAGACTACCCTATCATGACTACGCCGGACCGCTATAAGCTATGTACTGCAGTGCTAGCTTTATCGGAAGGTTCAGATAGGGCTAGGGCTAGAGGGTTTATACAGGGTGACAGGTCCTCTTTAAATTTTGGAGGTGAATGTACGAAAAAGTCACAAATTCTTGGACAATCACTGTTAAAAAGTGGCTATTTTTTGCATAAATAAACTCCAGTTCTGAGCATATGTATGGAAGGTATGAGTACGATATAGTAATGGTATGGGATTCTGCGACTAATGGTATGGCTTTTGTGCAACTTTTTTTTTTTAAGTCGAAAAAAGCTACAAACTCAAAATATGACCCTCTAATTTAAATTATAAAAAAAGTTCAAAGCCCAATAAAAAAATGGACAGGCACAAAGAGCTAGAATAAAAATAAATGACCCTCACTGTGCTTTGAAACACAATTATTACCTTCTCATACCAAAAAAAAATTAGCCACATCTAACACCTGGCCATAACTTTATGAACAAGAGCACAAAAAAGTCTCTTAAAACTTTTAAACAAAGTGAAATAAAAATGGTAAAAGGCACAACCTTACATAAAATACAGTGCATAATGTTACATAATGTAACAGTAAAAGCGTCCTCAAGGTTCTGCATTGTATAAGCAACATCCAATGTAAAAATAAACTAAAGCTGCTCTCAAGGTTGTGATGAGTTAATAAAAACTTTCCTATTTGTGTTAATGTGTGGATATCCAAAGTGGTAGATTTTGGATATGGTACTCCTGTTTAATTACTCTCCAGTTTCTATTGGCTGATAGAGATATATAACCCACAATACAGTTCCACCTGACACTCCCCTTGAGAAAGCCAGTTGGCGAAACATGTGTCAGGGCTGCACAGTGTATAACTCTCTTCTCGGTATGGTAACTATTTTTATGACTCATCGAGCTGTTTCCTATTTAGGTCACTATATCATGGGTCCCATACTGAGTTTCTTCTCTTTGGTATTTTGCTTTTTCATTGTTTGGCTATACACTGTTTTTAACTAAGTGTTCCCATTGTATGGCTACCTTTTCATCTATGTTTATGTGTGTGATTATCATTTTTGTGAAGAAATTAATCAAATCTATTTAATATTCATAATTACCTTGTGAATATAGTGATTGTTTGTATTTACACCTTTTGGATTTGATAAGTTTTATTGCTGCTTTAGCTCCTATCACTCAGTGATGGTCAGTGTAAAATTCCAGAGTTCGGGCTCTCTAAGCAGACACTTTATGATTCCTCTAGTGCTGTGAGATGCTTTGTGCTAACAAAGTGGTTAAATTATTTGTGTCCTGGTTTACCTACACTTTTATTATTATTGTGACGATGCAAAGACACTGCAGGGAGCAGACAGGAGAAACTATTCATGAGAAGAATCTGCCCTGTCTGACCCTAAGTCAAATTTATGTTTGGATCCAGGGACAACCAAAACTGTATACACCAGGGCTGATAAAAACAGGTTTGAATTATATCTGTGAAATGTTGTGTTTTTGTTAATAACAGTGAATTAGAGAATGTGTTATTTTGTTATTCTGAGTATCTATCAGAATATTGTCTTCATGGTAATAACCCTTTAAAGCTCCCATAGCTGACATTCGCCAATCTGAATTACAGTCTGTTAGAGACAGACTGTGATAAAGAAGCAGTATATTCACAATATACTATAGTACAATTGTATTGTAGTATATTGTATGAATGATCACACACTGACACATTGTTAAATTATTACATTTGCAACGTCCCCCCCATGTATGTATGTGATCACATAAATTCACAGCATGAATCCATGGAGATATGGGGTGCAGTAGAAGGCCATAGAGACATGCTGCAATTTCTTGTGATCAGATAGTTACAAGAAGTAAATGTTGCAAATGTAACTGGATAAAGGACCTTAGATGACATCACCCTGGTCACATGACATGAAGTGCCTAATGATGTAACATAGATCTCTCTCAATTTTCCACACAGCTGCATGTTCTTACTGTGAGACCTGTCAATCAGGAACAAGGAGGCAGGGAAATCCAAGTAAAAATTTCTCAGTTTTGCATTTTCATTTTGTACTTCCCAGTCTCCACCAGCCATATCTTTTTTATTTTTCTGTTTACCTTACATTTACATTAAACTCTGAATCCACAGATGTCCAACTCTAAAAATATATTCAGGAATAATAGTTTTACAGTAACCTCATATATTAGTGGGAAAAAATTAACTTATGTCTTCATTCATCCTAACTGGAGTTCTATTAAATGATAAGAAGATACACTCACTTCTAAAAAGTTAGGTAAATAGGTTAAACTGCTACTGTAAAAAATAAGTGTTTCTTATACAAAAACTGGTGAACTATTGTTCAGAAAAGAATGTTTGTTGTGAGCAATAGTACTGGTTAGTCTTTGAAGTGACTATAATGCTTTCTGGAATATCCCAACCATAAGGTTATGTCCTTTATGGTGAAACACAGCAAGTTTTTCAGCAAGTAATGGACTTGGCATTCCAAGCTCTGTTTAGTCATACATCAGTCATTTTCTATTCTGTTAATGTCAGATGTTTGTAGGATGATGAATGGCTACTTCTGACATCAGAACTCGACAACAACCAAAGGCACACTTTCAGTCATTTATAATCATGCCGTGTTGCAAATGCAGCTTTCAAGAAAATGCCCTGCATTAGTTTCTTTAGCTTAATATACATCTATTACATTTACTACTTTTAAATGATGTACAGATCAAGCTTAAAGCTGGAGGACAGCAAAATACAAAGGGAAAAAGATGCTTGATTTCAGACAAAGGAAAGACATAATATTTCTATTAATAATTTGTATTAACAAGAGGGTGAGATAAAGGTTAACGACCAAAATGTGCTGTTATTCATTCTTTTAAGAAGATGCCATTAAATAGAGAGCAGTCCCTAACAAACATCACCATTAATTATAATTTCTATATTCAATTTTATCAGTGCAAGATACTGAAGCAAAGTGGGAGAATTATCATATAGGAACACATTGGGGGGGATTTATAAATGCACTTGCGCCACAATTCTGGTGGTTTTACACCAAAAACACTGTCTAAAATGCCTTGCACCACAGTTATCAAGGCTTTTAGACCTTTTTTGGACCTTTTCTGGTGCACAGTTTAGACCAACTAAAAGTAGGTCTAAAGTAGGAACCAACAGTCTTATACTGCACCAGAATTCACCTTCACAGTGATAAATCTGGCACAGCGGAAGACTAGTGTTTTCCTGCTAGAGACTGTTGGAACCTGAGACACATTGTTAAATCTCCCCCATTGTGTGCAAGTGTATCATTAAACCCCGCCCCTACTGCTACTTTAGTTCTATGAAAAGGCTTAGGTCTCTTGGTAATTCCGGTAATTTCTAGACCATGTCCTGCTTTGCATAGAATTACACTATAGCCTGTCCCAGCTTACCCTACAGAAGAACCCTATGCCAGTCCACCTTGCCACCTATCATGGCTCCCTTCACATCCCTCCATGTCCACTTGGCATGGAGTTGATGGCTGGGGATGTGCATCAGGAATTGACTATTTTAGAAAACTGACATACAAATCCTGATAAATCATAATGTTTAGTCTATATCTATATTATACATTAGTAGTTTTAGACAATGAAAATTTCACCCTCTTAAAATGATAGTTTGTTGTTTAGATATACAATGGAAGTGAGCATGTAAATTTGGTACCAATTGTCGTATGAAATGTGTCCCAAATAACTTCAGTGGAGAGGAGGTTATTTTTTAACTTTTGCCTCTTATTACTCTTATTACTCTTACTTTGTTGCCAGTTGCTTACCCATGGTAGTCATATGGACTGTTATATATGCAATTTGTAATACTGCCATTAAACCAAGTTTTTAAGCTTGCTCTATTTACTAAGTACAATTAATTTCTGTCTGGAAAGGGAGTATAACTGAAAAGATAAAACATAAGTATTTTTAAATATGTCAATAAAATAGGGTACAGACTCACTAGAAATATAACACATAAAATCTAAAGATTAGTACAGTATACTTGTGATGTCCAAAAACATTCATGTTTCTTTCTTTGTTTTAGTGATATTTATCTCTTAAACAGAACTTGGTTTTAAAGAGAATAACAAATAAAACAATTACCCAGGGGTATAATGCATATACAGTGTCTGAAAAGGCGACTTTGGGGGGACTATAGGCATTAACACAGAATACGGCCTGTAGGACAATAAGAAAGTTTCTTCTTTCTTCTATCATGATCTCTGTAGGTTTTACATAAATTATACCTTTGGTAAACCTTGTCTTCTTTACTACAAAGCATGAAGGTGCAATTTACCGATAATGGAAAAAAATGGACACCACCAACTGTGGTGTAAACTTGGCCTCACATCAACTAAAGCTATGGCTTCTGTTACAGAATTCATAAAATATTACTACTTCTACTTTTACTACTACTGTTAATAGCAATAATAATAATGATAATAGAAGTTGGTTTTCTTGTAAAGTAAACTATGATTGTATAGCTCTATAGGACAATATCATATCATAATAAAATGGTTAAGCTTTTAACTGGCGCCCTCCATTCTACTATCGAATAATACATCATTTTCTACGCCAGAAAACAGCTTTAGAAAATAAATTCCATACATTTCTTTCCATGAAGTGACTGATGGCTCTACTTATGTATGATCTTGCATATGTGTATATCTTTATTTGTTAGAGCCCTTAAGTCAAGCAATTTTATATATCCTTTATTCTGTTGGATTCCTTCTTATTCTGTGCATTATTTATTTAGTCTGTTTAGTTTGCTTTACAGGCAGTGGCAGCATTCACAGGGAGACCTATTGAACCGAGCCGTAATAGATGTAATACATCAATACATTTGAGCTGAACAGCTTTAATTAGGCCTTCCCAGTCATTTCATCAATTCATTTGAGTGCCGGTGGGATTTGGATAACCCTATGCCTCCTGTAGTGCATGAGAATTACAACACTTCAGTATCATTCTGCCATTCACTTCACAAGGTTAGGCAATTATCCTTATTCCATTGAATCACATTTCCAAAACTTAATACAAAAATAGTTTTAAGGTGCTCTATTGTTTGAATTAACAAATGAATCTGTCCATACAACTAGATTTGTAAATCCTTGAGATTCCATCAAAAGAATATTGAATAGTAATAACATTTTCCTATTTTTAATGTTATTTGTTAAATAGAAAGTCAGTTTTGCAGAAGCTTTAAAAAGTATTCTTTGATTTATGCTTTGATTTAATCAAATATTTAAACTAATGGGTCTGGTCTTATGTCTTCACAAGTTAAATCTGACTAGTAATTTAGTTTAGATGGTCACAAACTTTACATAAAGGAATAGCGCAAGTAAACTGAAGAAGCTTAAGAAAACATCTTACCAGTAGAAAGTGTTTGTTACTCCAGTTCCAAATGAATATTTGAAGTATAAGAAATCAATGACATTGAGATCTATAGATAAATGCTCAAATACAACAAATAGGAATGGGCAGACCTGAATCGCAATGTTCAGGTCCATTCTGAACAATGGGAAACCTGGACTAAATTATAGAGATCTATAATTATAATTATATAATTATAATTAATAATTATATAATCTATAATTAACCTTGTGTGTACAAATACATTCGGTATTGTAACCAAGGAGACCACCCTTTCAGACAGGGTATTTAGAGTGGGCGGCCCCACTCAAAGGTCTGCTTCAGATTTATCTGCTGATTTTTAATGTCTTTTATTAAATTGTCATAATAAAAGTTATGTTTATTTATTTTCTCCTTTGGTCTTGATTTTCCCCATTATTGGGATAAAGTAGCTATACTATTGTACACACAGTGGACTAGTCAGTTATGCAAAGTTTGTTGAAAGATCAGGCATGCGTTAACTAACTTAGCTTTTGTATTTTCAGATTTTAGATTTTCTGAATATCTAATTCAATTTATCTTTATAATTATATATATTGTGAGTTTATTAAAAGAAATCTCTATGTTAATTCTATCATGTGTAAATTCAGAACGTGACTCATTTAAGAATGAGACTCGTGTCTCTCCTTCAACACATGACTTGTCTACAGCAGAAACAATATTTTAAAAGTTCTACCCATGTATTTGCATCTTTTTACTTGGAAATGTAACACACCACACAAAAAAATAAATCAATTATAAAGCTACTTCTATTTAAGTTTCATATTTTTAAGATACGTAAAGTTTGCCGTTAAAAGATCTATTTAGTAAAAATGACTAGTAAATTGAAATGAGCATACTAGCAGCGATAAAGTCTCTGATAGGAGAGCAGATCTATCCAAAGTGCATTTGCTTGCAAAGCAAACCCATAAACAATCCTCTATTTTTAGAACTACACTAAAATGTTTTACCTATATAATTACTTTAACTTATACAGCATCAAATATATAGCATAGATATATTGAGGGCCCGCCATTAGTGTCACCGAGTGAAGTGAAATCACAGTTGACTCATCTCAAAGACACCAAGTCATTTTTACATTTTCATGTATGTACTCTCAAACTATTGCTTTTAAATAAAATCCATCAAAATTCATAATTGCATTGTCATACAGGGCTATTAATGCATTTTCAAAACATACCTGTCTTTCCCACAAAAACAGCATTGGATCATATGCAAATGACAAACTTAGTTCTTTAATGGTACTGTGGCAAAGCTCTATCTTCACAAAAAAGAAAGAAACAAAAGGAAATTAGTTTACCCGATCCTGATATTTCACATAATGTTCTTTCACCAGTGTAAACGTTAAGATTATACATGGCTGTGTTGACTCGGGAAACAAACTTCTTAAAGACGAAAAGGGCAAATTTTTCAAGCACTCGTTAGTAAAAGTTTAAAAACATGAACTTTATTCCATGAGGTTTAAAATGTCTTTACAAAAGAACCTATCTTGTACATTGGTGGACATGTATCTTAGTTAATCCTTTTTGTTTTTTGTATAATCTTGCTACGTCTTTTTGCACCTTATATACATTCATGTCATTTTTGTTGGGTTACCAGTTTAGTTTTTCCTGTCATGGCAGGTAGTTTTATTTTTATGTCGCAAAACCACATGGACACAAGCCATATGAGGGGGAAGTGATGTACAAGAGTGGACACTGCTGCCAATTTTGGACATATGCATTTGAGGCCTGTAGCATATTGTGTGGCCATTCTGCTTATGTAAACTGACGGGTATAGTATGTTTACAATAGTTGGGGCTCTATGTGCTACAAACTTGCAGCCCATTGAAGATAGTCCTGTTAAATTGGTTAATACTACAGATGAGTGGGTTCGTTGAAATTTGGGTTTGATGGTTTTATCCATATTTTGTAACAAAAGAAGCAATGAGAAAACCACAAACCTTACCTTTCACTGCGGTATTCAGACCCAGTTATTCTCTCTGTGGTAAAAGAAGCAATAGAAAAACCACAAAGCTTTTCTGGTACTGTGATTAAAGGAATTTTGGATGCATAGAGAATTTAAGTGTTAATGGAGAAGAATGTGGAAAGTTAAAATATATAATATAATTTCAGGAACTTCATAGGGTGGATATGATCTTTAAAGCTGTCTCTCTCAATGACCCTGAGTGGAAGAATTTTACTGCATACCCATACTTTTGAGCACCAACTGAAAAGTATTATGGCTGCCTAAATGCCCTCCCCCAGCTGGAAATCTGGGAGGACCCCTGGCTATTTTGATCTCTATTACAGGCTGTACTGAGAGCGCACACCAATGATGGTGAAAGTGGGAAAACAAGACAATATTAATACCTCTAAACAAAACATTGCAAGCCAAGATGGAGAAGTATTTGAAGAAGAAATCTCCATTTAAGCTCAAACAATGCAACAAATTCAATAGATCGATCAGATGCAGGAACCTCTTTGAAGGGTAAACATGGTCCCAAACACAAACAAACAAACTTTATACAAATATCTCATCGATCCATGCAGAAGAAAATCGAGAAAGCCCTTAGACTGTTATTCCATTAGCTGTTGGACATGAAAAACGTTGTGACAAAAAAAGTAAATCGGATTGAACAACTTAAAGAAACACAATTCTCATTGCATAGATTTGGGAAAACCACAGCCAACGCTTTACACAGCTAGCATTGAGGAACATTGAGAAATAAGATAAGAAGAAGGGAGAAGAAACAACCTCCATCAAAGGGGTTCCAGAATTGATATGACAAAACCTACTCTTTTCCAAGTTACCTCAGAAACCGCCACATATGATACCAATGGTTCTTCCCTTTCACAGGTAGTTTAACTCTGCTCACTTGACACATGGTATACAGTATTCAAGAATATTATATATATTACTGGGCAAGCTCCCTTGGGCTTCTCTGGTAAGAGACCTCTGGAACTCCATACACTTTTTTGTATTTCTTTATGTAACCTTCATAACAGTTTGTTCTGTTCCTATTACACAATTTATGCCCAGGTTTCCCTCAGTGTTGTAGACCCAGCGGGATTATATTTTAAACTTTTTCAATCGCACATGTAACAGATGTTATGATCACTTCTTGGAATATCACAAGATTCAGAGCTTTCCACTCTCTGAGAAATGATATGGTAGATATAACTATCTTGCAGGAGATGCATTTTAGATTTGAAAACATTCCACCTTTACTTCCCTACTACTTTTCTCGGTGGCACCTTTCCTGTTCTCCACACTCTAAATCAAATAGGGTTTCCATTGCTACTAGGGAAAATCTTCCCTTTACACATTATTCCCAATTGATAGACCCAGTGGGAAGAGATATATTTTTGACAGGGAAAATAGCAAACACCACTGTCACCATTGTAGGTTTATACACACAAAGTGACAACCAGGTGAACTGGGTCTTATCTATTCTTCATCAATTCTGCTCATTCAAAGTAGTAATTTGTATAATTAGAAGCAACTTGAACACAGCCCTAGAGTCTAGACTCTACTTCACCTAAATCAACCCTTAGCTCCAACCCTTGCAATGCCTGGAGACTAGTATTCAGAAGTAACTTCTTCAAAAGGAACAATTAACTCCTAATAACTAATGCTAGATTACCACGGGGACTATTTTTCTCACTAGATTAAGACACAAACAATACTTCAGAACAAGGGTGTCACGTCTGTCCAGTTACTGAATATTATAATTGGAGTAATATAAAATCAAGGGGCATTCAACCCATCCCTATTGTTAAGAGATAGTTGGGTACAGATTCAACCATGGCTCCCACACTTTGAAAAAGGTTTGAAGTCTACCTTGCCTAACAGTGCATATTTTTTCATAAATTCACTGGTGGTCCAAAATTTCCCTCAGATCTTGTTTCCCCAACGTTGAGGCTGCTTTCCATTTCCTGGCTATTAACAGTTTGGTGGTAAGAAGTATATGAGCTATGAGTTTACAATATTGAATCAGGATTGTACCCATAACTATTAGCAAAATGGCTCTATGAGGTTCTTTTGGGAAATGCGTCCCTGTTAACTCAAATATCATTAAGAACACTTAAATCCAAAGGGGTTTGATTTTGGGAAACTCCCAGAATATGGGGAGGAGCGTACCTTTGTGACCACATTCCCTCCAGCACAAATCCATACTACCTGGGAAAATTCTGGGTAATCTGGATGGTGTGTGGTACCATCTAGCCAGACATTTGTAATGTACTTATGTTAGACTGGTGCATTTGGAGGCCAAGCTACCTTATCTAAATGCTTTCAGCCACTGATTGTTACTGAACTCAGTGTCAAGGCCTTTCTCCCAGGTAAGCACGTGTGGTCTTTTCTCCGCCTGCTTACCCCTGCCCATTAGTGCATCATAAATGGATCATGTAGACTGGAAGTTATTATAGTCTTCCTTATACAAGTATTCATGTAAAACTGTGGGGATAGTGATCTGATGTAATCTGTCCATTTGTATATACCATATTTCGGAGGAAATTTCTCCATTATTTCTTTACTACTCAGAATGTCCTGATTTCCTAAAAGGTCTGAGACCCCTATAATCCCTAGTTCTCTGAGTTTTTGATACAAAATGTGGTTGTGTAATGCTTGTATGGGGATGTCTACTCCCTTAGTAAAAATCTTCATGCTAGCACTGATAACCTTAATGAGATCTGGAAAGCGATGGTGGCTTTGGTAGTAATTGGGCCAGGAGGAGGAGAAGCAAGGGTCTGTTACCGTTCAACTTGTCCATTTCTGGCCAGCTGAAAGCTGAAGAGTATGACCACCATGGTTTAATTTGCTTAATAATGGATGCATAATAGATGCTTACATTTGCCCAAATAAAGGAAATAAGCTGTTTCTGCAATTTTCTCAGAAGTACTGGGGGAATAGGTACAGTAAGGGTTCTAAAGAAGTACAAGATCGTAGGGAGAACCAACATTTTGTACATGACCATTCTCCCCAACCATGAAAACTCTTTTTTATGCATTTCATCTAATTCTTTTTGAAGGTTTTGTATTAGCGGATTAATGTTTGTTTCTGCCATTTTCTTCAATGGGAAGGTTACTTGGATGCCACGATATGGAATGGTAGCCTTTGCCCATTGATAAGGTAACTCTTGTTTTATCTGAAGTTTAAGTGTGAGATCTATGTGGAAGCCTAGAAAGGATGAGTTAGCTTCATTAATTTTATTATATGACGCTCGTCCAAACAAGTGGGTTATTGTAGTAATTTCCCTAAGTGAATGAAGCGGATTGGAGATAGCTAGTATAGTGTCATCCGCAGACCTTTTTTATGCTGCCTTTCCCCCAAGGGAATTCTTGTAACAATGAGGTTCATTCTTATGGTCTCTGCAAAGGGTTCCATAATACGGGTAAAGATAAGTGGGGACAGGGGGCACCCATGCCTTGTCCTATTGGTAATTGCAAAGGGAGCTGAAAGTGCTCCATTCACCAGTACTCTAGCCAATGGGGAACTGTACAGGGATTGGATAGCAGAGAAAATATGACCGGAGAATCCAAATTTGTGGAGTGGGGAGAAGGCAAATTGCCAATTTATCCTGTCGAACGCCTTTTCTGCATCCAAGGTAAGGAGCGGAGAAGGCGTCCGAGAAGTCTCCATCACTGTCATAAGAGTCACCACCCTTCTCGTTCCATCTGGAGCTCGGTGGCCTTTAGTAAACCCTACATGATAATTGTGCACTAAGTTGGGGAGAATGTGTAGTAGTCTTTCCACTATGGCCGTAGCGTACAATTTGGTATTACAGTTTTAAAGTGAAATAGGCCTGTAGTTGGCCAGGTATTGCAGTGACTTCCTAGATTTGGGGATTGTTACTGTGGTGGCCTCTAGCATCACAGGGGAAATGGAACACATTTGAGCTGCTTCATTGAATATTTTTGGGAGGTAAGGTAAGAGTATAGCCTTAAAGAGTTCTCGTTACTTAGGCCATCAGGGCCAGGAGCCTTTTGTTTTTTTGCTGATAAAATAATTTTATCTAGTTCCTGAACTTTGAACGGGGTGTTTAGTTTTTCTAGCTGTGTTTCAGCTAGAGATCGGAGATTGAGCTTCTCTAAAAAAGTATTGATGGAGTCAGTCGTGGGTTGGAGGGTGGAGAGATCATCATTAAGATTGTAAAGTTGGCTGTAAAAAGTGCTAAGGCTATTTGCTATGTCCGTAGGGTGAGTGAAGAAAGTTGTGGGGTCCTTTGGGTCTTTAAGGGAGGCAATTCTCGATTTTGTGGCCTTAGTTTTGACTTTTTTAGCCATTAATCTAGTAGGTTTGTTATAGGCTTCATAATCGGTTGCTTTTCTACATATTAGCAGTTTATCAAACTCTCCTATCATAAGGGACCTCACTTCTTGTCTCAGAGAGAACAATTTGTCATGAAATGCGGCTGAGGGGGTTGTAATCAATAGCTGTTTAGTGGCCACCAGCTGCTTCATCACATTGGTTAGTTGTAACTCTCTATTCCTATGATACCTTGCCGATTGTTCTTTCATGTTTCCAACATTATTCAATTTATGGAGTGAACACAAAGAATATATATCTACCTCTGGAGTATCATTAAATTTAAAATATTCCGTTCTTTTTTTATTTGCTCCTTCTGAGTGGGAAGGGACATTAAGAAGGCGTTATTACGCCATGGTCTGGGATGTGTGGGTGAGGGGAAAGGTAGTAAGTCCAATGTGATCGGTGATCCAACCATGTTGCTGTATGGATTGGGACACTTTAGCCAATGTCAGAGCACTTCTATCTGTGAGAAAAAGGTCTACGCTGGAAAAGGAATGATGTCAAGGTACATTCCTTGGAAGCTGCACGCAGAAATCTAAACGTGTTGTATAGCTCTTGAGAGTGAAGCCATGGGCCTAACATCTGGGCTTTTTGTTGTCTTGTGTCAGTGGTATCTAGAGTATTGTGGGGTATTAGGTTGAAATCTCCACCATCAATAAATTGCCTTTTTGCATTTGTCTAGCTTTTTTTAGTGTCTTATTTAGAAGTCTCACCTGTGAGGTTTTAGATGCATATACATTAACCAGTGTGAAGATAGAGGCATTAATTGCACAAACTAGGATGGCATATCTGCCGTTTGGTTCTATGCAAACATCTAATTCTGTAAAAGCCACTGAATCTTTGACAGCTATAAGGACCCCAGTTGCTTTTTCAGGTCCATTGGCTGTATATTCATAAGGGAAGTTTTATGCATCATTTTGGGAGCTTTTTGGCTCTTGTAATGGGTTTCCTGGAAAAACAGGACAACCGGGTTTGCTGATATAGTGTCTTTCCAGAACGCATGCATCTTGTATGGTATATTTAGTCCCTCAACAGTTACAGATCTTATCTTAAGTGACATGACCCCGGTATAGTACTAGCTGAGAAAGTGTCCCCTTAACATAACATGCAGATAAATGGGGCACATTTACTTACCCGTTCCAGTTGCAATCCTGCGGCGCGTTGTCCGGCGAGGATTTGGGTCTGCCGGGATTCACTAAGGTAGTGTGGGACATGGATATTTGCATGCAGGATATATCCCTAGAAAAGTCAGTACTATCAGGCAGGGTACCAGGAGACAGTTCCTGCCTTTTATCCAAGGAGATAAAAAAGTTTGCCTGCTATCGTGACCAACCTTCACATACAAGATTTATTTTCCTCGCCGCATCTCCTGCCATAACTGCTGAACCAGGCTTGGGCCTTTATGTGTTGTGACTTCTTTCACTGTGGGTATCTTAATTCGCAGGGTGTTGAGAATGGCAGCTCTTTCTTCCAGGCATTGGATTACCACCAATCTGCCTTTCCTATGAATTAGGAGCTTGGTGGGTAATCCCCATTTGTATTGCACCCCCGCTTCTCACAGGGCTGTTGTGATCATATGGAACTGCCTCCTTGTGTATATCTTCCTATGGCATTGGTAACACTTTTAATTTACAAGCTGTTGTCATTCTTTCGCATGGTAAAAATACATTCGTATTATGGAGTCCTTTGGGGTCCCTTCTGGTGTGTTTTGGTCTCAGCAACCTGTGAGCCCTGTCAATGATCAAATCTTGGTCCGGCAAATCAGGTATCAGATCTTTAATAAGTTTAGCTATGTATTGTTTTAGTTTTTTTTTTTTGGAGTATCATTTCAGGAATCCCCCTGAATTTAATGTTATTCCAAGTGGTGTGGTCAACGTCTTCAACGTCTGAGAGCTTGTTTCTGAGTACCTGCACTTCCTCATCCAGGTGATAATGGCCATCCACAAGTTCATTATTGGTTGGAGGGTAAAACCAAGGGAGTAAAACCCTTGTGGGCAGGAGCACATGGTCAGAGCAAAGAGTCAAACCTCAAGGTCACGAGTGGGAGACTCCATCTTGGAGCACATGTCATTTACAGTAAACAGAAGAGAGAGCAGAACATGTCTGTGCTACTACAACCAGCACATAATACCAGGAAGCAGAAGTGTCTGGGCCACTACCCAGACACACTAGAAGGAAGTAGAGGTCCACCATCTGGACTGGGCTCCATCATACCAGCCCAGCCTGAAGCTATTACCAGGCTGTGAGCAATCCTTCCTGTGGACCAGCTATCTCCCACCATCTTTCCAGATCTCCTGACTTGGCTGTTGCCTGCTACTGTTTGGCTGTTGCCTGCCTTTTGAAGCTGAATAAAGAACTGCAAGTTGATTTGAATAACAACGTGCCTCCGTGTAATCTCTGGATCACGCTGTATCACCATCAAGGGCCCACCAACCTCCATAATTCAGGGACTCCGACATACACCTCAGGGGTTGCCCCATGGAGAAAGCATCAGCATCTCCCTTCATATATCTTGCACACACCATCTACTGTAGACCTTCCAGGCTGCAGGCCCGTCCTCTGGTCCCAATACCAAGCATCGTGACCATAACATGCCGCATAAGCCAGCCAGTATTCTGGCCCCTGGCTGTCTACAGCCACCAAAGCAAGGCTAGGCCCTGGTGGGGGATGTTGCATGTGCATTATCTTTTCCATCTTATCCAATAGTTTTTGGGTTCTGTTCTCATGGAACATGTATTCTTTGAGACACTGTTTAAATTGTCACCCATTTCTAATTTTCTTGTATTATATACTTTATTGTTTTGAGATGTTTCCCTAAATTTTAAATATGGATCTAAAAAGGTAGAAACTGGGGTTAAGACCTGACGACTACTGTTGACAGATCTAATATTTTTATTGGGTCTCTAATAGAGTTAGTGGTGGAATAACATGCTTGGGATATGCAGCAGATGAGTGTTAATTGTATTTTAAAATATTGATTTGGAATAGAATTTATAAAGATTTGCTCATCCCTAGTCTCTATTAGATACTTTAAGAACATCAGGATTTACAGCTTTGAATAAGCTATGGGGGTCTAATTGGTTCATTAATACATGTTAAACTGAGCTTATTAACACATGAATAACAAGTGCAGCTTTGAGGTATAACATTAATCAGACTGTTTGGGTGATCATCTAATCAGATATTCATGTATGAGTGAGCTGGTCCTTCCTTGAAGCAGATAGTCCAGGAATAAAAATAAAGATAGAACGACAAAGCAATACCTAGTCTGCTTGTTGACAGATTCCAGGTAAAAACATTTACACACGTAAATTCATAAATAATCACAACAATATATATGCATTGCAGGATTGCACCAATACCAGAATTTTGAGTGTGATACGATACCGGAAAAGCATTGCAATACTTGATACCGATACTTATCACAAAAAGAATAAAGAGCTATATAAATCTGAAATGTTTTTACATCACCATCTTCCTAAAGTCGTAATTTTTTAAATTTTTCTACCGATGGAGCTAGTTGAGGGTTTTTTGGGGGGGGCAATTAATAGAGATGAGCGAGCACTAAAATGCTCGGGTACTCGTTATTCGAGACGCCATCATTCCATATCCAATCCCATGGGATCCAGGCATTGCCTTGCTGTCTCTGGGTATGGACAATCTCCCATTCACTCATGCAAGGATTATCTCCCATTGTTTGAACGCAACTAGAAACCTAATAGCAAAAAATTGGAAATCATCCTCCCTCCCCTCAATACAAGAAATTTTACGTACAGTAGATAATAATTATAAAATGGAATTACTTATCGCAAAAACTAAAGGCCAAATGAACATTTGCGAAAAACAATGGGCAGCTTGGAATGACTTTCGTTCTGCCCAACCATTATGATTATGTGGATTACCAAAACTAGTAGCGACACTCTTTAAACCATAATAATAATTGGAGGAACTTAGATGGACATTGTTTAATGTTTATGTTTTATTGTACATGTGTTAAATGTTATGCTATGACATGTATTGCTTGATATATACCTGTGTCAAAAACCTGATATCATAAGCTGACATTTACATTCATTGTAATACATGCATTGCAATATTTGTTTGTTTTATTCAAAAAACAATAAAAAGAAAGAAACAAAAAAAAAATGCATGCAAAAAATGCAACATGGGAATGCAAACTAACTAACAATACAGAAGCATATTAAGCTACACCAGTCTGGGGTGGTACAGGTTAAAGTTATCAGAGAACAGACAGCCTGCACTAAGGAATGCTTATTACAACTGATATGACTGGACACATGACCATAGCATCTTCACTGAGGGAGAAGTTTAACCTTTTTAGCTCTGGTCAAAGTCCTTTCTGGCACTAGATCTACAGGTCCCTACAGGTCCTGGACTAGTACTGAGTGGGTTAAATTTCTGTGGAAGAGTTTTATCATGACATTGGCAGCCTGAAAATTAGCTTTGATGACCACATGGCCAGAGCTTGTCATAGGGAGCAGGTCATGTTTCTTCCAAGGTCCAGGACTGGGGTTCAAGAGATTGCATAAGGGTCAGTGAAGTCAAGAGAACTGGAGGCAGGGGAAAGGTAGACTTCATTATAAGTTACCTCAAGTGCAGCAAAGAATCTCACTGCTCCTGTCTCCTTGCCTATGCTCACACACAGCATGTACTCTGATTGGTGGAGAAGTGATCACATGCTCAGGATTGAATAGCAAGGAATCCTGGTATTGAAAAGATTTGCCTATTTTAAAATCGAAAAGGTACCAAAATTTTTTATGCATCGTGCAACCCCAATGCATTATATGTAAAATATCCAGACTGTTTGACAAATATCTTTGGAAAGTGGAGACTAAATACAACTTTTGTATAAAACTGCTAAATTTGTGTGAAAAACAGTTGAACCAGAAAAATAAAACAATTAATTAACATGGTCCTATATATTTTGTTTATATTTCATGTTATTATTCTTTTAGGAAGTTGCTTTTTAAATTATAGAGGCTATGTACACAAAACATTAGTATGAACTTCATTATCATATCATAATACAATAAATATTTTAGTTTTAATTTAGTTGACAAATATGTCAAATGAAATAATATACTAAAATGTTGGGTAAAAAGTGAGATGTTATAAAGGAGAATCTAAGCATTTCAAAAAGAAAATGTCACCTAAAAATATCTGCTGTTGATTCATTTCACTTTTTTATGTCAAGACCCAAAGGTCAGGAGGGAAAATAGCTGTCACTCAGTGTGATCTGATCAAATAAAATAGATGTTGTTTTCAATCATCTTTGCAATTTTGGTGTAAATGATGAATACTTATAAGAGACTGAGCTTTGCCGTGTCAACAACCAGTTATTTCTGGCTGAAATGACATTTTGTTTTGTAAAAGAAAGATGAGGATAAGAATTTAGATGTTCACTAAGTGTAATATGTTACATCATATAACAGATAATTAAATGTTATTAATATTGTGCGCACAGAAAAACTTTGGAAGATATTGGAACTTTGGCGCAGGTGTCATTTAAGTTTTATTTAATTCTGACATTTAAGTCATTTTATTTTCTTTGATTAGGCAAATATATGTTTTTTTCATGTATTAAAAGCTATGCAGGAGCCTCTATGGGTATTAATAAGATAAATATTAGCCTAAAGAATTTGATGCCATTATGTACCGCTCATTTTTAATTCTTTTGTTATTGTTTCCTTTTTGTTTCACCTCTTATCAACAATGCTAATTTTCAGCCTAATGACCAGACTCCATTTTTTTTATTCATGTCAAGATAATTGGTTATAACTTTGTAACGCTTTAACATATCCAGGTGATTATTACAAGACACATTACAATTCATGATAGTTGTAAATTTAAGTAATAAGTTTTGCGTTTCATTCTGAAAAAAAATGTAAAATTTGGCAAAATTTCTGAAAAATTCTTCATTTTCAAAGTTTGAAATGTTCTGCTTTCCAGGCAAATAGTTAAACTACCCAAAAAGCTAGATAACTAACATTTGCAGAATGTCTGCTTTATATTGTAATGATATTTTATGCACCCTCTCATTTTTATAGGCTGTTATGAGGCTTAGAACTTTACGTGCAATTTTTAAAATTTTCTTGAAAATCGCCAAAACTCACATTTTGAGGGACATCTCAGCTTTCAAGTGACTTTGAGAGCCTAAATAATAGTAAAACCCCATAAATTACTATGAAAATGACACCTCTAAACGTATGTAAAAGAACTTCTATTAAGTCTATTAACCCTTTTAGTGTTTCACATGGATAAAACAAAATCGAATTGCGATTTAGAAATTGTTAAAATTGTTATCAAACAACCACCAGTATATTGTCAAGCTGCTAACCACTTTCTTGTAAGTAAGTTGCATTAAGCCCCTTGCTGTGATTCACAGTCCTGCTTCCAGGGACATCATAACTGGGCCTCCTGAAGTCTGATGCATGATGTCAATCAAAGCAAGGGGTGTTTTGAGTTAGGGAGAGCTTTACTTCAGTACGTATCTCTCCACCAACATGACGCTATATAACCAATTTATTTTTCATTTCAAAGGGGGTTGATTTGGATGATGCCATCATATTGGGCCATAAAAAAAAACATGATCAGGGATGTGATCATCTAGTTTACAACATATTGATAAAGATTTGTAAGGTCAATTTTTGCTAACATGTTCCTTTTACATAAGCAGGACATTAACTAATTAATTTACTATAGATACTTTCTAGTATCTCTATTGCACACATTAGACCTCCTTTAAGATAGTTGGAAAAAATGCATTGGTGCCATTGTTTAGATAATACAAAAAGTACAAAATTGCTGTCAATGTAAAGCAAACTACTGAAATAAAAGATTCATTTTATTTAATTTGTGTGTAACCTTTTACTTGGAGAATGTATACTGCAGATTGGTTTGTCATATTCATTTTAAATGAAGGGTGTAGTGTAATCCTGCTAACTTGAAGTTGTGAAACCCTGCATAGATCTCAAGCGTAGAAAGTAGTTAGCATTCTAAAGATCACTTGCACATTAACCTTCCCAATAATTCACAATAATTATATCAGACTGGGATTTCTACAAGAGGCATTTTGGTTAATGTGCACATTTTAAACAAATGGTAGTTGACAAAACAAGAAGGATAATGAAGATAAATTCCTTTAAATGCTATATACAATTTTCTTACCTTAATCACAGTGTGTACATATTTTCTAGAACACAGACAGATAAAGTGGAAGATAAGAGACCACAAAACAAAAAAGTTTTATACAACATTTTTGAAATATAATTTTCATATCTTTACAAATATATACTATGTTTGTTAAAATATTACTCAAAGTTCATTTGAATTTGTCATGGTGTTTACATTAAATATCATCACAAAATGAATGTATATTTAGTCCACTGCTATAAATAGCTATGAGGCTGCCATTAAGCATATCAGTTAGTACCAATAAAAGACCTTGGCCAAAATAATAATTGCATTGACTTTTTCCTGCTAGGCCACGGCCATTTTCAGAGCCTCTGCCCCTTTGTCACACAAGTTGGAAACATGTCAACAAACTGTCTAATGGCCTTGATCAAAGTGCACAAGACATTGTAGACAGTTTTTTCAGTGCGAATTACACCAGAATTCTGATGCGAGTAGATCAATAAATCTCCTAAAATAAGGCAGATTTATGAAAAGTGTCTCAAAGTAATGTATTGCAAAATAAGACTACATGTCTTGTGATGAGACACATTTATTGTTTGGATTTATCAAAGTATCTAAAGCCTGATTGATAAATCGATAAATCTGGCATAATAAGAGAAATATGATGGGCCAGATAATAGAAATAACTATGTTTTTCTCATTGATCCTATGTATCAAGATGGCACAAAAACACTTCAGCATGAAGGTTGGCGTAAAAAACAGTTCCCCGCATTAAGGCAGTCTATTAAGTTAACACAACTTCATCCTTACACTTACAAACCGCTTGCAACAGAAGCGCCCAGTGTTTTTTGATTATTTATGGTTTTGAACCATTTTTCTTTAGAGTTTTATCTTCTCAATATGAATTATTGTATTATCCTTATGGTGGTCCACATCTGTTTTTTAGCAACCAAAGAAGTTTTTTATTGGCCTATTGATTATGTTACACTGTTAGACAAAAAGGGCATAATTTCATTTAATATTGGGGCAGATTTATCAAGCTGTCTAAAAGTCAGAATATTCTTAGTTGCCCATGGAAACCAATCACAGCTCCCCTTTAAAATATTAATGAGCTCTGGTTAAATTGAAAGATGAGCTGCAATTGGTTGCCATGGGCAATTAAGAATATTCTGACTTTTAGACAGCTAGATAAATCTGCCATATTGGGGCACATTTACTAAGGGTCCGAACGCCACATTTTTGTCGGGTTTCCACAATTCTTTTCCATTTTGGCCTGAATTGCCCCAGGTTTTTGGCGCACCTGATCGGATTGTTTCGCATCGGCGCCAGCTTGCATGTGATACAAATTGGGGGGCGTGAACGTCGGACAACCCGACTGTTTCGGACGAACCACAGAATTTAAAAAGCAAATTGTGTCGAAAGATCAGCACTCACATGCAGCGGGAAGAAGAAAGTGAACTCCAGGGGACCTCAGCGGGGGAATCGACAGATGCAGAAAATTGTACGCACAATCTTAGTGTATTGCGGCAGACCTGAATCCTCGTCAGACAATGCACATCAGGGATCGCGACGGGACTGGTAAGTAAATGTGCCCCATTGTGTCTGCATTAGTGAAATTTAAGTCATGAGTGATGTTCTCACACACTTTTTTGAAAAAACTATTTTTATGGCCATGTACTCCCTGGGGAATTCATACTAGAGTCTTCAGTAAGATTGGTACCTGGTAAGTCTGTTGCAAAATCATCAACAACAGGGCTTTGTTGTAATGATATAGAGGCTCTTGGCAAGCCGGTAGTGGATGGAGAAGGCCTAGATGTCTTTGTAGTTGTTCTGGTCTGCTAAGATACATGTCTCCTTATTGTTTGTACAGAGTTTCCTGCTCATGTGAAACTTTGCTTGGGATTTACCTTTTGCGCCATACTTGCGGCTTAATGTAGTTTTCTCTTTGTCATATTAATTATTAATGTAGTTTGGAGTGCAAAGGCATGCTGGGACTCACAAGTGATCAATGTGACCATTAAACTCAACTCATCACAGATAGTTTTGGCTTGGGATAACTCAGGCGCACCAATGTGCCTCAATTAGCCACAAAGCCTAACCACCTCGCATGTTATACATCTGGCCCAATATGTCAAGTACTGTATAACTTTTCACCTCCTATTAGTTGGCTTAGTTTACAGTATTCTTGATACCCGCATTTTCTTATTGATAAATCTGCTACACTATTTTAAAGCTACATCTCTTTCTAGTTCACAATTCTGGAAAAGTTTCTTAAGAGTAACCTACTATTCTTTTTGGCATATCTTGTTCATAAATCTTTCAAATGTGACTTACATAATTCTTTATGCTATTCAGTACAACTAGAAAATGTGATATGTATATAGAAATATCTGCTCCAATATGTTATCTTCTGCATTCTATAATTTTTGATGCAAAATAAAGAATACCTTTTGGGCTTATTTATACGAAAAAGTAGCAACTTTAAACAACTCACTTTTAGCCTCTCCACGACTAATTTACCAATGCAACTATATATAGGTCATAAAAATTGTCACAATCTCACTCTAATGAAGTGATGTTTATAAAGATTAATTTACTTTGAATATAAATATTTTAATATTGTCTTTAATAAAATACTGTTTAATATGCTGTTATAAATCATGTATCTTTTTCAAAATAATTATCAGTAATAAAATGGTTTAGTGCTGGATATATTTTTTTTTTATAATTTTTATCTTTCACAATGATCTGAGGGATTATTATAGCCTATGACTGTAGCACATCATCATTATTAAATTATACCTTTCTATTCCAGCTTATCAGGGTTATAACTAATTAAAAAAGAGTGCAATAAAATGTTTTAATTCATAAAAATTTTAATACACTATGAATGCTTTATACATTCAAGAGAGAATATTATCCTATATCTATTACAGCAACCATTAATATCATCATTCTCCTGTTCTATGTTCAGGATCATTTTTACTAGTCTATAAGGAACAGTGATGTAAGCTTCATATTTTTTGCAGACACTATGACAGTTAACTAATAAGTTCCATGTCCATTAAACCAGTTGATTTAAGGAATTTAATTCCACATTTGCAGTTCGTTTTATGTTTTCTCAATAAAAAAACATACACTTTGGGATTTATGGCTTTATTCTGTAATATAGACAAGAGGAAATTGGTTTGCAATGCTAGTACTATATCATGTATTCATTGCTGTATGACTACTTTGATAATGAAATAAATATTGGCTGCAGTTTCCTTTGAGATTTTTACTCTCCCCTGTATAATTTTATGTTAAGGGTTAGTAGCACATTGCAATTGAAAAGTGTAAATCTTAGTCAGTAATACTAGTTCTGTCATGTTTTTTTTTTCTTACAGTTCCTGCTTGAAATAATGTCTTTTTATTTTCTAGTCACATAGCAAAATGAAAACAATTGCTTGTGTTAATGTGCATATTATGCAAAGTTTATTTAGTAAATTATTATCTTATATGCTAATGTAGTAATCGTATATGGCCAATCACAGCCATGGCTAGTAGGTGGGGGTATCAGTTTGCAGGATTGGCTGCACGGAACTCCAGACCAGAGCTTAAAAAACAAGTCCACTCATCTGTACTCGTAACCACATAGGTTATGGGTACAATACTGCAGAAAGGAACAGTACTATACTGAAGTAGTAATCGGTAAACTAAGGCTGGCAGTTGCAAATTTTGGCACTAATATGCAAATGCACTAAAAATTTAGGAAATATAAACAAACAGAGAAAAGCCTAAGATAAATGACCCCCTAAATATTAAAAAAAATAAATAATTGAAAAAGTAAGTAATTGAAAAATTACACACACATATATATTAATAAAAAAAATAATAAACATGACATGTTCAGTATTATCACATTACTAACAATGAACATATGAAAACAACTCACTATTTATCTATGAGAATACTAAAAAAAAAACTTCTAATAACATGTCAGAAATGACATTTCTTTATACCATAACTTAGCAAATATGGATTATAAAGTGAATATAAAGACGTATGTAGCTCCAAATCGCATACATAAGTAGTGCAGGTCATGCAAAAAGCTCTCTTCCTTTCAAAAAAATCATCCAGGCAATGTGACTGTGGTATTCTTCTTATACTTGTTATCCATGGCCTCCTCTACCTAAAATAAACTTTTCAAATTATGCTTATGAGCCAGTAGTACTCTAGTCACATTTCTATAGCTCCTCTGTGTTCTAGCCTCACAGGCTGTTAGACTGTGCAGGGACACTTCTCCCTTTCTACTATGTGCTGGAAGTGCTGAAGAAGCAGGGCAGAGGGAGGTGTGCTCCTGAAACAGCACAGAATTTAAAATGTTGATTTTGGTAGCAAGAAATTATTCGTTTTCAGCATTTTGCTAAAAAAACAATGCAAAGGGCTCCACTGTTTGATAACTTGGATTGATTGCTTAAACATTATAGTACAATGAAAACCTCATCACTGTCTTGGTAATTCATTGCAATCCCATGTCAGCCTGGGGTTTGGCAATCAGAGACAAGTTGCAGAAGCAGTTATAGTTCCTTGGTAATAATTGACTGAGAAATATATAAGTTACCACCCACTATAGGTGCCATCAATGAAGTATTGTGTACAAGACACTGAAAAGCTGGAAAAAAATTCCAACTGTGATACTAACTGTGACCAATAAATGGAGTTGCACCATTTCTCTGGTCAAAAGTGTGGCTTAAAATATACATAATACTATAACAGAGATACCAAATTACATATTTTTGTCATGTTTTAATATTAAAATTAATTACTTTTCAAAAAATACCGTAATTCTTTGTTTTGCCATATCATATCATACTTCAGCATACACTGCTGATATACTAATATTTTTATTGAAACCAATTTGAGATCTAATTGATATTTTGAACCAATGTTAATCTGTATGGGTAGCAAAATATAGAAAAAAAAGTGAACTAGGGATGACTTTTCCGTGTATTGCATTAATTTTACATTTTAATAGAATGGTAATATTGGAAGACCAGGGTACCTTAGATGTTTATGATCTTATTTGTTTACTTATGCATACATTGTACAAAAGCAGGTAGTTTATTTTTACTTTTTTTACATACATTTATCTCTATCTGACTTATCTAACCTCAGCATAAGCCCCTGCTGTATAATCAGCAAACATCTGCTCTGTTTGAAAAGGGCTTTGCCAAGGAGCCCTCTCCATGTACCTCTAATGGCACCATAACATACAATTCTGTCATTGTGCATTAAGGGGTTAAGTGACATTTAATATTTTATGGCAGTTAAGTAACTAAAGTTGAAATAATAATAATTATGGAAAATTAGGGTTAATACATATGGAGATAAACTAAGATATACTGTTTTTATTTTAAATGAGGCAGAAGTAAATGCATTTATATAGATTTAGTGCTTCTGAATCAAATCTATTTAATGTGACAAACAAGATTCCAGATTTTTTTCAGTACCATGAACCCACAATGATGACAGAAGAATATGCTTCAGCATTTGAACTAAAGACTTGAAATCAATAGTTTCTAAATTACATTCACCTTTCTACAACTTTTATTGCAGAGTTTTTGGTTTTGTATGTCTATGTACTCAAGAAGATGAATGTTCTTTTCCTTCCCAGAATGTTAGGTTTGTATTGTTTAGTAAATAGTAGTAAAGTATTTACAAACAGAATTTTAGTGTCAATCTAGTGTCATAGATCTTTTTGTGAAGATATCTGCAAAATGATTGGAATGATTGGTACAGGAATACAAATGAAAGAGGTTCGGGAAACCAATATATTAGTAAGTTAAAGGGAGTTTGTCACTAACATTTTGTACATTAAATCACAAGTTCCTGTTTTGCTGTATTAAGCTGTATTAACATGCTCCTAACACAAGTTTCTCTCAAAGTAAATTCTACCACAGAGTATAACCAAAATTAAACTGAACATACTCACCTAAGGTCCTCTTCATGTTCGTTGCGTCTTGGTCTTCTCTAATCTTCACACAGTGGTATAGCCTTAAAAAAAGAATCATAAAGAGCAGGCCGGAGAGCAGGGACGTGATGTCCGGTGCTCTGGGATGCTAATTATTCAGCTTGGGAGAGGGAGATGACATCACACGAGAGGCGTAAATTCACGCCTTCTGCATGATGGATACCTCCTTCTCCCATATTGAAGAGGGAGATAACATCACACAGGAGGAGTGTATAATTCCCAGAAAGCGCGCCTTTAATAAGTCTTTTTTTTAGAAGATCTTGGCGTGTCAAGATTAGAGAAGACCAATGCCGAGATCAAGATGAAGTAGACGTTAGGTGAGTATGTTTAGTTTCATTTTAGTTATACTCTTTGTTAGACTTCTTGTAAAGAATTTATATTACATTTGTTATGTGCTTTATAAACTATAGTAGAAGAATAAAAGTTCTGAGACATACCTCTTAGTCATTGATTTCATGTATTTAATTCAGTCAAATTGACCAGATATATAATATCTGATTCGTAGCAATGGAGACCACCTTTGCAAACATTGGATTAATACAATATACTTTGTGAAAGAATATAATGTACTGCTTGCATCTATAATAGCATACCAACATTCCAAAAATTCAGTTAATTTCATAGAAACATCATCAAATGCTATGATGCATAATGCGTTAGAATGAGCAAATAGCTTCAAAAGTATCTTCAAAATAAAGAGCTGTTGCCATTTCTGCCAGAGGAAAAAGGATAAGAAAATTGAAACTGGAAAAGAGGAGTAACCAGCAAACTTGTCGTGATTGAGCCACTGAGCAGTCTGGAGATAGAGGAGGTTCTTGTGATCAATGTATATGCAGACTAGAAAATGAGCTCCCTTCAGGAGGTAGCGCCAGTCTTCTAAGGCAAGTATTATAGCCAATAGTTCTCAGTCCCCTATGGAGTAATACCTCTCTGCAGAGGAGAAAGTCTTAGAGAAGAACCCACAAGTGAAAGTTCGGCCTTTGGGCCCTTTCTGGATGAGCACTGCCCCAGCTCCTACTAAGGAGGCATCAACTTCCAGCTGGAAAGGCTTCTCCGTATCAGGCCACTTTTGAAGTTTGATGTAAAAGCAATTGGCTCAAGATCCATGGAGAAACACCAGGATATCGTTGATATAGGCAACAACACAGGTATATAAAAAGTCTCTGAAGATGTTGTTGACAAATTCCTTAAACTATAACATATATCCATATAAAATATCCATGGCTATGTAGGGATTAAGCACCAAATCGTTCCCCTAAATACCCACATATATGTGGGACAACGTAGGTTTCCAGTTGCATTGGCTTTGGATCCCCGCTTTGGAGGGTGTGAGCGTGATATATGCTCCATCTCCCACTTTTGGGATCTTACCACCGAAACGTCACCACTTTTCAATAAAATTCACCTTTTATTTTGAAATTTGAACCATTTTCCCACTTTACTTTACTACAAGAGGATCAAGCCAGAACCTTTGGGGGCGCTGCACCCCTCCTTATTAGGGGTCTACAAGATTGGGCTGACTTGGATTTTACTTTATCTATCGATATATATATATATTTTTCATAGAAATTATTTTTAATTAGCTTGGCCAATAATGGTTTGGTGATTACAAAAAAGATTTATGGCTTAATAATAGGCAGGGTCTTCCATCCACTTGTGCCAATTCAATATATTTTTGTGTTTATTTTGAATGCATTGTGTTTAAACCCCTTTTCATATGTATAAAAAAAAATAATCAAGATCATATTTTTTCTTCAAAATATCATTCAGAACTACTGAAAATCTCCAAGAGGTTGAAATAAATCACTATACAGCATTGACACAGAATGATAGCGCTATAATGCAGTGTTATAAAAATGGTGTAATGTTATTTAATGTGTTCTATAGTAAAACAAGTTTCTCGTCTTTCCTCCACAGCAGAGCTATACATTTTGTGTGTCTAAGTGGTTTCTGAGCTTACCAATGTCATTTAGATAAATTATATGCTTGTATTTTCTAAAACCTGCTTCATGTTATCAGTATAGAAGATTATGGAAAGTTTCAGATAGGTAATATCAAGCATGTAGAATGAAGAACAATGTAAGAATATAATTAATGCATCCTTTTGTTTTCTCTGCACAATTAATTCAGTGCTAGGAAAATATGATTTGACTGTAAATAGGAGATAGAAAGCGAAAGATTTCTGGGCTGCTACTATCTTTTAAACTTCCACCATGCCTCACAGATTCAACTTGTAACACCCAGGTGCTTTGTTCTACTCAGAGGCACAGCAGTCTTTCAGATATGCGTATCTATGTTAAAACGGTTCTGCTATGTTGTGCTTTATTCCATTTGACATCTGTGCTGCTAAACAAGAGAACAGTGCGGTTTGGAAAAATTATCCTCAGTATGCTTCTTTTGTCCTTTGCTATAATCCTTTCTTCTGTTCTCTCTTTGCATATTTGGAAATATTCCAAACCCCTGGATGTCACTGTCACCAACTCTCGGAGAGTAATAAAAAATGGTTAATTCAATTATCATATTTCATTTTACAAATTACAATTCCCGTTATCTATTGGATATAATAATAAAAAGAAACACCTTGTATAGGGCATAGCAATGGTCGATCTCTTATATACAGTACAATAAGTATGGTTTTAGTGTTCGGTCAAGAATATCCAGACTTTAGTAATAATGTGTATACAAAATATATGATCTCTTTGTCAGATTTGTAGTAGTTCATCAAAAATAATGCAAAAATAATATATTGATTATTTTTTTTTTAATAGATCAACATTAATGTGCAGAGTTATGAAAAGGGGTTTAAACACAATGCATTAAAAAAAAAACACAAAAATATATTGAATTGGCACAAGTGGCACAAGTCTTTTGTTGTAATCACCAAACTATTATTGGTCAAACTGATTAAAAATAATTTCTATGAAAAAAAATACATATACCTATACACGTATATATATACAGGCGGTCCCCTACTTAAGAACACTCGACTTACATACAACCCCTAGTTACAAACAGACCACTGGATATTGGTAATTTATTGTACTTTAGTCCTAGGCTATAATAATCAGCTATAACAGTTATCACAGGCGTCTGTAATGAAGCTTTATTGTTAATCTTGATTCTTATGACAACCCAACATTTTCCAATTCCAATTGTCACAGAGACCAAAAAAGTTCTGGCTGGGTTTACAATGATAAAATATACAGTTCCGACTTACATACAAACTCAACTTAAGAGCAAACCTACAGACCCTATCTTGTATGTAACCCGGGGACTGCTTGTATATATATATATATATATATATATATGGCTTGATCCTCTTGTAGATAAATAAAGTAAAAAGTGGGCAGCCCTACATGGTTCAAATTTAAAAATTAAATGTGCACTTTATTAAAAAAAAGTGGCAACGTTTTGGTGATAAGATCCCAAAAGTGGGAGATGGAGCATATATCACGCTCAGACCCTCCAAAGCGGGGATTTTGAGAACAGATAGAAAGCCGTAAAAACCAAGCCCTCAAGAAAACGCTGCAATGTTTTTTTTTTGTAGTTTTCACTGCATTTGGATTTTTTTTCAGCTTTCCAGTACATTGCATAGAATAATAATTGGTGCCAATCATAAGTACAATTCCTTACGCAGATAACAAGCCATACATCTCTGTAAACATCACTTCTGCAATGAGGGGAGCAAAAACAGTTACAGGGATAATACATGAAAATAGAAGCAGAAATGCAGAATAGAAAAAAAGACATATTAGATGTTTCAATATTTTTAGCTTCACTCAAATGTTAAAAAAATGATAGAAGGTGATTGAAGCCAATTTAGAACAGTTTTTATGGTTGGTGGTTTACCAGCACAAATAACACATTTATTTGATTATATTTGGTTCCTATTTGGGATATATTCCTATTATTTCCTATTAGTTTTGACAGATTACATTTAATTTCCCTCAGGTTAAACATAATTTTTATACTAAAGTTTGGCATATCTATGACAGCTGATAGCTGGAGTTTATTGAGAGTAATAAAACAGAACTGAAAGCAAATAGACAATCTACTAGACTATGCTAAGAAGTGAGCATTTTGTATTTCATTTATATGCCTTGGCTCAAATCTTTGCTATGACATTGATGTTTTTTGTACTGGCATTCACTTTCTTTAAAAAGAATATATACTGTACTTGAAAGCTATAAAGTGTTTTAGTACAGTCATAGCCATAAGTTTTGAGAATGATACAAATATTAATTTTTATAAAGCCTATTGCATCAGGTTTTATAATGGCAATTTGCATATACTTCAGAATGTTATAGAGTGATCAGCTTAACAGCAATTAATTGCAAAGTCAATATTTGCGTAGAAAAAGAACTTTTTCCCCAAAAACACATTTCAACTTCATTGCAGGCCTGCCTTAAAAGGAGCAGCTGACATTGTTTCAGTGATTGCTCCATTAAAACAGGTATGGGTGTTGATGAGGACAGGGCTGGAGATCAATCTGTCATGATTAAGGAAGAATCACACTTTAAAAGGAGACTGGTGGTTGGCATCATTGTTTCTCTTCTGTTAACCATGGTTATCTCTAAAGAAACACGTGCAGTCATCATTGCACTGCACAAAACTGGCCTAACAGGGAAGAGTATCACAGCTAGAAAGATTGCACCTCAGTCAACAATCTATCGCATCAAGGAATTCAAGGAGAGAGGTTCTATTGTTGCCAAAAAGGCTCCAGGTCGCCCAAGAAGGACCAGGAAGCGCCAGGACCATCTCTTAAAAGTGTTTCAGCTTTGGGATCGGGCTAGCAGCAGGGCAGAGCTTGCTCAGGAATGGCAGTGGGCAGGTGTGAGTGCATCTGCACGCACTGTGAGGCGTAGACTTTTGGAGCATGGTCTGGTGTCAAGGAGGGCAGCAAAGAAGCCACTTGTCTCCAGAAAAAACATCAGGGAAAGACTGATATTCTGCAAAAGGTACAGGGAGTGGACTGCTGATGACTGGGGTAAAGTCATTTTCTCTGTTTGGAACATCTGGAAAACAGCTTTTTCAGAGAAGACAAGGTGAGCGACACCATCAGTCTTGTCTCATGCCAACTGTAAGCATCCTGCAGCCATTTGTGGGGTTGCTTCTCAGCCAAGGGAATCAGCATCAGAATGGTACCAGAATGTCCTCCAAGAGCAACTTCTCTCAACCGTCCAAAGCAGTTTGGTGATCAACAATGCCTTTTCCAGCATGATGGAGCATCTTGCCATAAAACAAAGGTGATAACTAAATGGCTCAGGGAACAAAACATAGAGATTTCGGGTCCATGGCCTGGAAACTTGCCAGATCTTAATCCCATTGATAACTTGTGGTCTATCATCAAGAGAAGGGTGGACACAAAAAAAAACCCAACAAATTGTGACAAAATGCAAGCATTGATTGTGCAAGAATAGACTGTTATCAGTCAGGATTTGGTCCAGAAGTTGATTGAGAGCTGCCAGAGAGAATTGCAGAGGTCCTGAAGAAGAAGGGTCAAAACTGCAAATATTGACTTGCTGCATTAACTCATTCTAACTTTCAATAAAAGCTTTTGTTACTCAAAACATGATTCCACTTGTATTTCTGTATGTGATAAACACATCTGACAAACACACGTAAGAACCAGAGGGCAACAGATCATGTGAAAATATAATATTTGTGTCATTCTCAAAACTTATGGCCATGACTGTACAAGCACTTTATGGTTAAAATGTAGGAATGGTTCAGTCAATGTAAGATTCTCTTCTATTAGTTTTATTGTCTACAAGGAATATTAGGGACATTAGAAACAGGTCTATTGGAGCAGATTGAGCTGACAAACAAGTACAGGACACACATATTTCATAATCAGAAACCGAAAACTCTGACACAGACTTGACTCATAAATCCAAAACCAGGACTAGGGGGAATGGAAGAGGGGCACATAGAGGGAATAGAGTATTTGGTAATCCTAATCAGGATTGTTTACTTTATCTCTATCAGTTGAGGATCAGAGGGAATCAAGACCCCCAACAGAATGTCCCACAGAAATAGTGAACTCCATACCAAAGAACTTTGCATTTAATGGTAGTGAAACTACTCAAGTTATTAACCTCTTCCAGGTGCATAAAGAGGAAGATTGCAGTTCACTTTACAGTAACTTAAGATGAAGGTGACCCCAATATAATAATATTTCACAAGCAATTACACCAGGCAGATTATGCATTGTATTTTACACCAACTAAAGAAGAGGATATCAAATCAATAAAATCTTCCACAAGCAATTATAAATGGGCAAGTAGTGGCCATATTTTACACATATTTTTTAAAAGTGAACCCAAAAGATATTTTTAACAAGCCAGTACCTGGGCAAATAGTATTTCACACTAACAAAAAGAGAAGGTGATCCCCATGTAATATTATTCCATGAGTAATTGCACCATGACAGATAATTCAGTGTATTTTGCACTAACCAAAAAGGAAGCTGACTTAAAAAAAAGAGGTGCCACAAGATACAAATGTACCAGGAAAGGGGCAGACAATCCAGCAGGTTGTATAGATCTAAAAAAATCATAGGCAGAAGCTCCATTTGTAGCATTAATTTTTGTATTTCCGCATACAGCCTTGTGTAATTTTCTGTTTAGGGAAAACTTATTTTTAAAAAATTGCCATAAAATTAAAAAACTTAAGTTAAACATTAAATTCCACTTTGCTCAGATCGAATTTGGCTTTGCTCATCACCAATTATTATCTTTTGGTCCATTTACTGAATTTAATTTTTATTTACTAATATCTGATACCATATATAAATTAATAAACAGTGCTAACGGCAGAGACAAGCACAACCACATTAAAGCCAAGCACATACCCTAATGATGGAAAATCAACCTACATTTGATTATGATCAGAGTCATAATAGATGGTTTCCAAACTTGTCTAAAAGTAAAACATTCAATTCTTAGTGTGTAACTGCATTGCTATTGTTTTGCTTCTAAAATCTAAATATCAATTTTATTATATATTTTATATCTATTTATCTAATCTATCTTTGGCTTTTTACACTGCTTAAAAACTTCTGGGTATTCTCTTGATCATATTTAAGCATATTTCAAATTAAAATTTGATACCCTATCTCTTCTACAAGTTCCCAATGTTGGTGTATACTGGTTGACACCATTAGGTATGAATACAGTTTTTTATCAACTCTGCCTAAAATTGTTCAATTAGGTTGAGGTCAGGGGAGTCTGGGGCCTATCTCACAATTCTATTTCACAGATACTTGATGGATGCTTCTTGTTGTTGTCCTTTTTTACCTATAATACATGAGTGTATGAAGTAACATATCTTGTAGGACACTTGCATATAGCACAGCATTGAGACCACATTCATCCTGGTCAGATATCCAACACCCATTTTTTTACACCTACCAGAGAACAGCCTATTGAATTACTTACAAACTTACAAACTTGAACTAACACTTGATATGATAATATTGATTTTTAAGGCTTCATCTTTTTTCAGACCACCATTCCAGATTTGTGTAATACATGTGGCATGGTACATGAACTTGAACTGCTTCTCTGTCTTGACATTGATTATGTTTTTATGAACACTATCATTATAGGTAATGTGAGGAACAAAAACTAAAATAAATTAAATATTGATCATCACATTAGTTTTACATCCCGGTGTCCTTAGTGATAGAATGTTTAAGCAACAGGATCCTCCAAGATGTGAAAGAGAATAATTTTTTGAACATTACCACTACAAAAGTGTCCACTTCAAAAGAAGTCCAAATATGGTTAAACTTTATATCTACAAATTAATTTCTACCAAGAGATACTTTTTGACATTGTGAACAGTAAAATTAGCAGAAAAAAGTGTGTATATATCTTAGGGTTTTGCTTACCCCTACAAAAATACTTACTATGTTTCCCAACGTATTACATGCTGTGCAGTGATTTGAAAATAGTTAAAAGGGAATTAGCAACCGGACATTCACATTTAATTCATATACATACATTTCTTCAACTGGATGAAAGCCAACTGCTGGAGTGAGCAAAGAAAAACATTATTTTTGCATATAAAATGCATATGAAACTGGAGTAACTGCACTTTCCATAGCTGTCCTGTGGTAATAAAACCTAAATCTAGGCAGCCACAATAGCAATGTGTAACCCCCACTGCAAGAGTGTGGTGCTGGCTGTATCCATGGACAGGTTTATTGTTTTAAAGGGAAAACACAACAAAAATGATTGGATATTGTCTTCACACAAGTAAGCTGTTTTAATAAGATGAAATTATATGGCACGTGTCTGTGATTGGCCAAGTGGAACATGTGATTCTGCTTTATAAAAGCAGGCTTACAAGTCCAGATGCCATTATAGTGAGATTTTGCTGCCCTAAATAGGGTCAGTTAAAAATACAGGGTCTTCCCAGATAGTTGGCGAGAGAAAGCTTGTGTGATTTTGGATAGGTAAAATATAATGGACAAATTGCTCTTTGGGAGGTGTCTCCTCCTCCTTCACACCCCCAGCCATGCTACATGAGCTGCACTGGGTTTTACCCTGCTGGGAGGAAAACTCATCCTCCTCAACAACTATCCCCCTGTTGGACAAGCTAACCACTCTGCAAGGCATATGGTCATATATGGACTGGCCTGACACGAGTTCCTCCTCTTTATCAGCATATACATTATCAGCATTGACCATATTAATGGCATATTGGAAGCAGTGCAGCTAGGCACAAATGTCCCTCATGGAAGCCTAGTTATTGAGGGTGAAGTGCTTCTAGTTACCACTACAACTGACTGAACTGAGCATTCTGGAACTGGAACTCAACTATTGCCTTTTCTTGATGAACCCTTTCCAGCATATTCAAATTTGTATTCCACTGAGTTGTTAAATCACATATAAGGCAGTGGTAGGGAAAGCCATATTTCCTCTGCAGAGCAGCAGTAGGGTGTGAATTTCAAAAATTGGCACACATGCCACACTTAATACAGTAGCTCCAGCAGGTCTGTAAAGATTTCCACAAACCTTGTCATTACCAAGTTTAGCTTATGCATAAGGCACAGGATGTGTGTCAATCTGGCATGGGATGCTCCATGCCAGTGACATGGCAACAACATTTTGCAAATAGTTTATGTTTTTGTAAATAGTTTTGTTTTTGCAAAAAAATAGATTTTCTAAAATGGTTTTATTTTTGTGAATAGTGGTTTGGATGGTTTGTGGTCTTTTGCTCAGACAGATTTTTCCACAACCTGCTTGTACAGGGCAGAGGTGGCCTGCCCAGAGACGGTGTGGTGGCTGAGAATGACAGTCACTGCAATAAGATTTAAAAGTTGTTCGAAATGTAAACTTTTTAAAGTCCAGCAATTTTGAAACAATCCTAGTCAGCACCAAGGCTTGTGGGTGAGATGGTCCAAACTTATGCTTGTCCATTGTTTCCTGAACACTTCCCTGGCATGATGTGCACATGCTTGGTGATGGTTGTGGTGGTGCCCTATGTAGAGAGACAAGTAGCTATGTCACTCGGAAAGGGGAAGTAATGGCTTAGACAATCGAGAGAGCCTCAGGGTATCACCCACTACAGCTCATGTTTTGTTTGCCGGGGGACTGGTCATATATGTTGTGTTTTCTTGAGGGACTGGTGGCACAGCGTGCAAATGACATGTTTTGTCTTCTGAAGATTGCTTTAATAAATGTCACACCAGGGAGATCCCCTGGGCTGCCTTTGTGTTTTCATCCCTGGGCACAGTGTGTAGTAGCAGGCCATGCCGCTAAGGGCTAGCCAATGCGCCTTTGCAACTGTCCACATCTTCACCTGGCTGCGTAGACTTTTGTGATAACCATCTTTTTACGCCTCTGATCTTCTTCCACTAATCTGTCACAGATGCCATCCTACACATTGCAGACAGTAGCAGAAGTTGGCCCTTTGGTTTCATTATCATAATGGCAGATATCCTGTGATGATCCACTGTCCACATTCTCCTCCTCCAACACAAGTTTCTGGGCATCTTGGAATGTTATGTCTGCTACTTGGACAGGGGCATTTGAATGGCTCAGGAAATCCCAGCTAGGATTAGTGACGCCACCACTGTAGTTGCTTACCTCGGCATCGGCTTTTGACCCACTCTGCACCGAAGCCCCAACTTGGCACTCTCACCCAAGCAGATTATAAGCACCAGGAGCTCCATATCACATAACTGGGTGCCACACAACCTGGCAGCCAGGAGCACCTAACAGCTAGGGATCGAAACCAGTGCCTTACCACAAGTCAGGAGGAACAGTGTACCAAGGCTCCAGTGCTAGCCAGCATCTGACAGCTTAAGCACCTTTACTTGGGAAAAGTGGAGCTATGGGCAGTGTCTTTTCTGCCAAACTAACAGCAGCACACCACTGTGTCACCATAACACCATTAGCGTTGCACTGGTAGCCCTACTGTAGAAACCTCTATGCATGTCGGTCTAGCCTGTGTCTATTTGTTATTGTAACTGGTGCATTTTTGTACTCTAATTGTTTCCCCATATGTAATGAAATGTGGTCATATTAACCTGCAATGTGCTTTATCATTTGTATGTCCTGTAAGAACATATAAGAACGTGCCTCTCGTAATGTATTTATGTAACTGTAATGTTGAGCCTATCTCTTACTGTGTGTAACAATTGCCAGAAAACTACAATATGTACTGTCTGTAATAATGATGGAATTCACAATATTCTTTACACCTCCCCCTATTTTTGACCCCCTTTTCTATCTCTGTTCTTTATGATAATAAAATTAAAAATATGCAATTTAAAACAAAACTATTATATAGTAACTAATAGGCTTTTAAAATGATCAATTTCCTTTTTATTTTCTTAAACAATGTAATAAATAACTTTCAGAAGTAAATGGATGGTAAGGAGAGGAAATTCTTATATTATATGTACATCCAGTGAAAGTATGCACTGGACAAGGAACATTTATATTCTACAAAAGCAATACTCTGAATAAGATTTTCAGTTAACCTATGTTACTCTCCACATATTTTGCAAGAGCAAAATGTTTAACCTGTAGTAATGAGATCTCCTCAGTAGGGACTGAGACCAAGCAATATCACTATTAGATGGTGAGAAAAATATCTTTACATGATTTAGAAATCATAGACTAAGATGTTAACTCTATATCAATAATTGAAAGGAAAAATTTTTCCGATATTTTTAGAACGTTTGTTTTTGAGTTGATTAAAATAATAAATTATCAGTTTGTTATAATTTTATACTAATATATAAAATATATAATATATATTATATATAACCATTTTACTTATGCTTTACCTATTTGAATGACTTTGAATTAATAAGTCATATGGAAAAAATATGTTTAGCTTTTAACATTATGAAATGAATACACATAGCATATAAATTACTTACACTGAAAACCACATCGAGCTAAATTATGTTACTTTGCTATGGTTGCAAAACCTGTGTAGTAAAAATAAGACATGCAGAGAAAATAAAGATTTGTGATTTATCCCTAAATTTCAAACAATGCAAAATGAATTCATAAAGCTAAAATACCCCAGTTTTATTACAATGGCTGATATTAGATGATAAATGTATAAATACTCCATAGTTCTTTTTACAGACAGAATTCTTGCTTGACATTGATGTTTCAGCTACGCTGATGGCAAAATTAGCAAAAATGCTCACAGTAATGATGGTAAAATCCTACTGTCAGCATTGTTGCCAACTGTAGCATCATGAATGTTGGCATTTGTCTATGTGTCTTCTCCCCTGTTGTACCACCGTGCAACATTCTTTGTTTTAATTTTTGGGGGGAAAGGGTCCCCCCCCCCTTACCCCTCAAAAAAGCATCTTTCTTCACATGGTTTTTGGTTCAATGCATGAGCCTTCATCAGGTATATAATTATTTTTCTATTACATGATTGTATTTATTTCAACAAAGGTGTTAAAGAGGTTGATATGTTGTATATTTAGAAGTCATTGATAACTGATCCTCTTGGAGTAGTATTGACTTTCTATAGATAATGGGGGTCATTTCCCAAGGGCCCAAATCGCTTTTTTTCGTTGGGTTTGCTGAATTTTTCTGATTTGCGCCAAATTGCCCCAGGTTTTTGGCGCACGCGATCGGACTGTGGCGCATCGGCGTCAGCATGCATGCGACGGAAATTGGGGTCGGGGCCATCAGGAAACTCGACGGATTCGGAAAAAACGCTGTATTTAAAAAAAAAAAGGGTAGCTTGACACGCGCTTACCTACACCAAGAAATAGAAGGTGAACTCCAGCGGACCTTGGCGCAGCAGCGACACCTAGTAAATATCGGTGCACGGACCTTAGTGAATCCCGGCCGGACCAAATCAGCGTCGGAGAACCCGCCGCTGGATCGCGACTGGTCCGGGTAAGTAAATGTCCCCCAATATGTATGTTAACACATTTTTGCAGAACAATTTGTACTTTTAGGTGTTTTTTTTTTAAATTAAACAGTAACCAGAAAGTTTTTTTTCCACAAATCAACAGCTCTTGGGATGTAAAACAACTTTGCCTATTATCCTTGTTACCTAAATCCAGCAGTTTCTTTGTTATAGCCCTCAGATTATCTGAGTGTTGCAGTGGCTGCTTCCTCTGTCTGTCTTGTAAAAGTCCCCCAAAATTTTTAATGCAATTTTATTAAGGGGAAACAGGCACCTCTTTTGATCCTCATCCATGTCCCAACAAACATTACATAGGTTATCCCTAAACAGTTTTTTTCTGGCGTTAGTGGTTAAAAAATAAGTTATATTAAAGTTCACCTGGCTCCCTGGCAGCTTGTGTCCAAAATCAATTTGGGATAAGCTATTTATTGTTTGTGGGTACATTGGGTAGGCTCATAAATGGGGCCTGGTGACAGGTTTTCTTTAATAATCCTATTCTTATTATTTATTTATAGAGCACCAATAATTCCTTGGGGCTGTGAAATCAGTAGGGGTTCACATACATTGCAATAAGACAAAAACAGGTTGTAGAACAAAATACAAAACTACAGTGATCAGGAGACAAGTAGGAGGAGGACCCTCACAATCTGTTGGGGGGAATAGAGACATGAGGTGAGGGAGCAGGCCAGTTAATGTGCGTTGAAAGTTATATGAAGGGGACATCCTGTGGTCAGCATTGTAGGTCATGGTTAGTATTTTAAATTGAATTTGCTGTGCAATTGGTAACCTGTGGAGAGACTGACAGAGAGGAGATGCAGAGGAGATTCGAGGAGACAGATGGATTAGCCGGGCAGCAGAGTTTAGGATAGTTTAGACTCTGGATTGAGGAAGGGTCGAATGTGAGAGATGTTCTTGAGATGGAGGCGGCAGGTTGTAGTAAGGACCTGTATGTGAGGCCCTTAGGGATGCTAACAGAGAGGAAACGAGGTGAAGAGGTGGTGTATGAGTGATTGACCCTGAATGTCCCGTTGGAAAGGTATAAGGAGATCCAGGAGAGAGGAGAGAATGTTCAGCGGTGTCAAAAGCAGAGGACAGGTCAAGAAGGAGGAGATTAGAGTAGTGATGTTTTGCCTGACAGTAGGTCATCAGAAGCTTTAGTCAGGGCAGTCTCAGTGGAGTGATTGGGTCGAAAACCAGCCAGGCAGGTATACCTCCGGCGCACTGGAGAGATGGGATGACCACTCCCCTCTCCATAGAGAAGCACAGCAAAAGGCCATGTACAGGGGAAAAATAGGACATGTCCTATCTTTTCACCATCTCTGGAGCAGTACGGTGCCTATTGATCCGTGCACCTTTTGCCGTCTATGGGGGACATATGCACAGCCATACATACACCCCCCTCACATTTGTGTAAAATGAAAAAAAAATTCCTTATACTCAACTTTCATTAATTTACATTGATATAGCACTCTCTGTAGGGCCAGCTTCTCTAGCAATGGCATTTTGCTGCTTATTCTCCTAGTGGAGTGTATCAGTGACTGCCTTATAGACATCTGTCAAGTCAGCAGTCTTCCCCATTACTGTGTCACCTACTGAACCAGACTAGGAAGCCTTTGCTGGTGTTAACTATTCATATCATCTGAGATAATGGCTGTAAGTTGTAATCATCAACATTAACATAAATAAACACTTGAAAAAGTGTACTCTGTTAGTAATGACTCTATATAACATGAGTTTTACTTTTTGAATTGAATCCTGAAAAGATAACTTTTTGTTGATTCTAATTTATTGAAAAGCACTTGTATGTACAGGGGTAATTTACTTTTGTCATCCAACAGGACTTATAAGGTACCTTTACAAATGGTGGATTTCGTTTATTCACCAGTTCATCATAATGAACTCTGCAAAGCTCTATGTACTAACATATTCATAACTACAGAAGACATAGTAACTATATTGAAAAATGCCTAAATATAAGGAAACACAATAAATATACCTTGATGTGTCTATATATGCAAAATAGGATTGAAAATACTTTGAAGTACCCATATATACACAAAAGGAGTTGTAATACGGTGCAATTATCATATATGCAGCATAGGAGTTTTAATACTGTGCAGTTCCCTTTTTATCAGAACTGGAAGAAAAGAATTGTGCTGCATCTATGAAGTGAAAGATCAGAATAAAAGAACTGTGATGTGCCTGTGTCTACATGGCAGTGAAAAGAGGAATGAGATGTGGCCATATCTACAGTATTTGTAGAAATTCCACTGCACTCCTTTTTCAGTATTTGATGGTGCCAAAATAGGGTCCCAACCCCGTATGCAACTAAGGATGTGGAAGAAGGCTCTCAATCCAAAATTGGATTGAGTGCCATCTTCCATATCCTTACATATCTACAGTATAAGATTAATAGTAATGTACAGTGCTCATATATACAGGATAGTACTAGTAGTAGTATATACAAGATACCAGAAATACTACAGTAATGTACAAAGATTGTGTAATCAGTATAACATTAGAGGCACACACTGAACAGACCAATATTCCCATTGCAACTCAACATGAAGATGGAACTGTTGGGGAAGCTCCAGAGGACCTGGTGCAACTCTAATTTTTGCCTTATGGTTAAAATGCCCGAATCTACAGATCAAACAAAAAAAACCCATCTCACTAAGATGAATTGAACTGATATTTTACCTTGCAGAAATCTAGGCATGGATGCTGTGTAACACAGGAGCCATGTGGTTCCTCTGCACAGCTGCACAGACTCCTGTCATATGGCTCTGACATCGCTATGAGCCCTAAGGCTTTATTCATACTAAATTAGGTTCTATTCTATTGAATCTACATTGTCTCTGATGGGCAGAAAAGCATAGTGTAATGTTTAATGTGCTATTAAACCTAGCACAACCATTTGAAGTCTGATATAATTCAATGAAACTATATATTTCATAAATGAAATATTTCCTATGACACTTCACTGTCCATGTAATTTCCCAAAAAGTTTATTATTCCTAATAAAGACTAATCATATTATATTGTGCACTGTAAAATATTTCAAAGCATTGTTTTGCTCTTTTGTAATGTAAAACACACTTTTCTGGTTAGGAAGAAACAGTAATGACCTCAACAGTCATTAAGATTGTATCTGCAGCTAATCCTGAAAGCTAACGAACATTTTGGTTCAATGTTTTAAACTTGTGCTTTATTCGGTTTATAATGTTTCAAGTGGTTATTCAACATCAACATAAACAACAATTAGCTGTTTCAACATGTATTTGGCAAACTATTAACTTTCTTTAAAGTATATTTATGACCTTATTGAACTACATAACTCATTGTAAAATTACACTAAATTCACTGGAAGCTGAATTTCAAGCCCATCGTTTTATGCTTCAGCAGCTTTGAATATACCTCTAGGTAATTGTATGTATGCTAGAAATATAAATCCAATTAATTCCATGCTCTGAACTTCTATTGTGCATTCTTAAGCATATTATGTTGCAACAGTACAATTTTGAGATTTAATACTCTTAAATTCATTGTTAACAAAACAATCTGAAGTGACAGATTGCCTGAGGTAATTATCATCAATAGGATACCAGATTTTTGATTCCGGAATTTATTCAACAAAAGCATTAAAATATGAGAAGAATAATTTAGGTTAATCTCAACAATCTTTTAATGCTATGAAGAAAACATGACATATATAACATTCGATTTTATATACAAGATAGTTATTTAAGAAATGACTCATAGCAGTGTTTATGTTCAGTAACACATGAAGATATACACAGAATCATCCAACTGACAATTTTACATCACATTGCACTTACGGCCTTGTGAATTGCAATATTAACTGACTTCTGGATGTATAGCGCAATATATTGTACTGAACATATACTTGTGAGTGTCCTAGATGACTGTTTATCTTTTATAATTTTTATTTAGTTGCACCATTGATGTACTTAATCCATTGGTTGTAAAAATAATTAGAGAAGTTGTTGGCAGATGTTCTTGTTTTGGATTTGCGCCTTTTTGGCACAAATCATCTGAATTACATAAAAAACCATGCAAGATTAAGGCACCAAAACGTAGGCGTTACTAAGTTTTTCAGTGAAGGATGAAAAGAAAGACAGCAATTTTGATGAATGTAAGCTAAGAAAGGAAAAGAAAATTGACAGATTAAATGAAGAGATGCCTGATGGGTAAAATAAGGTCTGTTAATTTGGCAGAAATCATTTTCAATTGCATTGAAAACCAGCTGAAGGTAGCACTCAAAAGATGGCGGCTTGTGGGCGCCGCCATCTTGCTTTGCGATCGTCGCCCTTGTGATGCCATTTGTAAGACCCGAAGCTTTATGGCTCTTCAAATTCGTTAAAATGTCTAGTACCCTTCCTACCATATACAGTCGTTATGGTAGGAACGACTGTATAGCATTAAAGTACCCTAGGGAGTTTAAAAATAGGTAAAAAAAATAAATGAAAAAAAAAATTCTAATTCCCCCTTTTCCCTAGAATTGATGTAATACTAAATAAACAGTAAAAATCTCAAACATGTTAGGTATCGCCACATACCATAATGCCTGATCTATCAGGGCGTTCCTGCGAGGGGCGTTCCTGTCCCTGCACCTGTGTACCCGCTGCAGCTGGCAAATTTTCAAATTTAAACATTTGCTGGATGCATTTAGGGATAAATGCTGTGCATGAGCCGGCTGGATTAAGTGCCCCTTAGTGCCTCAACTTACCAAAAGTAGCCACTTACAGCATCTGTTCAGTAAAAGTGTACCTTTAGTACTTGGTACACAAAAATAAGCAGTTTGCAGTGCTCTGTGATGAAAAAGTGGAGATACAGGCAGAGAAATACATAGTTGGAAAGAAAAGCTGCAAATGAAAATCCAATTTCTGACTATGTATTCAACTATAAAGCCCTAGATAGGGGCATCGGAAGTGTTGCTCCCTTCCAACTTCTCAACAAGACAGAGGGGTTTGTGAATGTAGATAAATGTAAGGTAATGCACATGGGTCATAGAAACAAACAGTCAATAACTTGGTAAACTTGCAGCAGAAAAGACTTGTGGGCATTGGTGGATGGCAAACTTTATTTTAGTGACCAGTGGCAGGCAGCCACTGCTAAAGCAAGGGGCTCCGATAGGGGATATTCTGACGATTACCGTTTTGCTCAATCCATTCACTTACATGCACCGAGAAGAAGATGCTGAACTCTGGCGGACCTGATCGGAGAAGCAACACAAGTAGGAAATCGGGCACACAATCTTAGTGGATCGTGCTGGAGTCCATGATCTTGGACAACGCACAGCGTGGATCGTACAAGGAACGGGTAAGTAAATGTGCCCCACTGTGTTTTGGGTGCTAGTGTATAAAAAGGACATAGTAGAACTGGAGCGGGTACAGAGGAGTGCAACCAAGATTATTAGGGGAAGGAGGGACTAGAATACAATAATAGATTACAAAACTTGGGGTTATTTAGCTTAGAAAAAAGATGGCTAAGGAAAGATATCATTACAATGATGTTAGTATACCCAGGCCTGTGACCAATACAAAGGAGCTTCCTCTAAGGAGAGGTGGTTCTACCATCGCTATAGACAGGAAACCTTACTGAAAGAGGAGTAAGACAGTGGAACTATCTGCCGCAGGAGGTTGTTATGGCTAGAGATGGGCGAATTTGTTGAAATTCGATTCCACCTGATTTGCCGAATTTTTTGAAAAAATTTGATTTGACCTGAATCAGTTCTTGACAAATTTACGTTAAAAACAGGAATTTTCTGGCTACAGAGACCATGTAGGGTGTTGTAGAATGTTGTGCCGTGCACAAATATGCATAGGGAGTGTGGTTTGGTTTTCAGACAATGCTGTGTTTTAGTATGACACACACATGACAGCCGCCACTCTTAGAATCACTTCACTCTTCAATCCCATGGGCACTTACAAAGGCCAAATTCACCAAGTAAGTAAAACGGGAACACAGTCTGACAAGGTTACGTCTATGCCAGCTAGAAAGGACTGAGCTGAGGGCCCAGATCCAACTATAACATCAAAGAGTGCACTCTTTTTACACTGATATCAGATGACTCCATAGATTATAACAGAACCTGTTCTGTTAAATGTGAATACATGTAGAAACCCCCCAAAAGAGTAGAGAGAGTATGGCAGGAACCTGGTAGGCCACAGAGAGGCACAATGACAGAGTATGGAGGTGGTGGCAGCAGTGGTAGCAGCATGAGGTCAGAGAGTGGCACAATGACAAATTCTGAAGGTGGCAACAGCAGCAGCATAATGCCACATAGTGGCATAATGACAAAGTGTGGAGGTGGCAGCAGCAGAAGTGTGGAGGTGGGTAACAATTCCAGTCCCTGGTAAAGATGGTGGGAGGCAGATGGAGCAACTGGCAGCAGATGTGTGGCATCAGGTGGGTGGCAGGATCAGAATAGTGGCTGAGGCAGGTAGTTAAAATCCAGACTCATTTCTCAACGTTTGGGAGAGGCGTCATGGCTGAGCTAATCTGATGCATAAGGAATTGGTGTATTGATATCCTGGCTGATCCATGCCTGATTCATCTTGACAATGGTCAGTCTCTCCACACTACAGGTGGACAAGCGGGTTCTCCGTGGGGTAACGATTGCCCCCGCCACACTGAACACCCACTCTGATGCAACACTACTGTTGCAGGACAGCTTCTCTACTGAAAACTCAGCAAGTTGCAGCCACGCATCAAGTTTGACTGCCCTTTAGTCCAGGAGATACTCTACCTGGGATGCTAGAGTGCTGTCCAAGTAGGACACCACCTGCTGGTCTGCTCCATGTACTGCTGCAACTGCTGCTGGTGGCGCCTACCCGCCTCACTAGGCGGGTGAAGGAAGTTGCTCATTAAGGACTGATGGATCTGCTGATGGATCTGCTACTGCTATCGACTACACAAAAGGAGAGCAGGCACCGCCACAATGTAAGCAAATAATGTATCCACGCATCCCAATAATTGATGCAACAATCAGAACAAGAAAAAAGTTGGATGCGTATAGGAAATCACATAACCAAAAAATCCATTTATTGATACAAACAGTAATAATAGCAAGACAACAAATATAAAAACACTTAAAACATACACCCAGTGGTGTATATTTGTTGTATTGCTATTATTAGGGCAGACTGGGGGGGAGGAGGCTGAGGTGCAGGAGCTGGAGGAGTGCCGATTTCGGTGACATGGGTGGACTGCGTGGAAGACTGACTGGTGGACAAATTGCTCGAAGCATTGTCCGCAATCCACGACATCACCTGTTCGCACTGTTCTGGCCTCAACAGTGCTCTACCACGAGTCCCAGTAACTTCAGACATGAACCTAGGGAGTGTAGCTCTGCGGCGTTCCCCTGCTCCCTCATCAGCAGGTGGTGTCTCACCCCGCCAAGGACCATGGCCTCTGACCCCTGCAGTAGTTGGACACCCACGTCCACGCCCTGCTCGAACGAGCATCAAGCTCGGACGAGTATGTTCGCTCATCTCTACCTAGAATTGATGTAATACTAAATAAACAGTAAAAATCTCAAACATACCAAAATGCCTGATCTATCAGGGCGTTCCTGCAAGGGGCGTTCCTGTCCCTGCACCTGTGTACCCTCTGCAGCTGGCAAATTTTCAAATTTAAACATTTGCTGGCTGCGTTTGGGGATAAATGCTGTGCCTCAACTTACCAAAAGTAGCAACTTACAGCATCTGTTCAGTAAAAGTGTACCTTTAGTACTTGGTACATTAAAACATACACCCAGTGGTGTATATTTGTTGTATTGCTATTATTACTGTTTGTATCAATAAATGGATTTTTTGGTTATGTGATTTCCTGTACGCATCCAACTTTTTTCTTGTTCTGAATGGAGCTGTTACTGCTCCTACCCTCCCTTCTCTCCACAGTAGTAAGTAAGCGATGACTGCCAGGAATACCCAGGTCAGACCTGACAGAGGATGGACAATGGTGCACATAAGCAGCAGCCAACTGTCTTTTCAGTATTTCTCTTTCATATGCCAGTTTTTCCTCTCTCTCGGCAGCTGGAAAAAAGTCACACATTTGTGACCGGTAGCGAGGATCCAATGTGCACGGGTGGAGAGACAAAACTCATCCGTATGATGGATGTTGACTACTCGGCTGTCACTGGTTAGGCAAAGCAGCATGCTGCGGGCCATCTGCGCAAGCGACTCTTAGGGACTCCCGTCCTTCTTCTCCACTGTATACTGCCACGGTGCTTCTGGGTCATCAGCTTTGTCTTTCACCTGTTCTGGATGCTCCTGCTCCTCCTCTCTTGTCACCTGAGTGGAAAACCCCATGATTTAACCAGACTCTGCTTGTGCTCCAATGTGCTCCTCCTACTCCAGTTCAGCCTCCCATCAGACTCTTGTGGCCATGAGATGTAGTCGCCACTTCTTCAGTGCCCTGATGAGACAGATTTTGCAGCATTAGTTCCAGGACATTAAGCATTGGAATAACGTTATTCATCCTGCAGTCCTGGCAACTCACAATTTACGTGGCCTCGTTAAAGGGCCTGAGCAAACGGCAGGTTTCACGCATGAGTTGCCAGTGGCTGACATCAAAGTTACACAGGG